>BSSO01002580.1:0-18875 GCA_030267885.1 Mesembryanthemum crystallinum
AGTGAATTGTAAATAACTATATATGTACTTATAGTATTATTATATAATGTTACCAAATTTAGGGTAAAATCAGGCATGTCGAGCCAACCGAGCGAACCGAGCCGAGCCATAGTAGGCTCGGGCTTGGCTCGGTTAGCATTCGAGCCGGCTCGAGCTCGGCTCGGACTCGGTTTGACCCGAGTCCAAGCCGAGCTTTGACCGAGCCGAGTCCGAGGGCTCACCGAGCCGGCTCGACTCAGTTACACCCCTAGTGCCATTATTCCATCGTTATCATCTCCAACATCTTCATCATCATCTCCTGCGTGGTGGTTGGTCGGAATCACCCGTGAACAAAACGAGATTCTGATTGACTCTGGTTCCCAGCCTGTTTGAATTGTTTTGTACACATGTTTACTTTCCCGAACTCGGCAATAGTGATGACCGCAGAGTGTAATGATGTCTATCTTGATGAATGTCCAATTCCAAAGAGATGGAAACATGGTAATTAGGTTCAAAGGACTAAGGGGAAGAAAGGCTCGACTAATGTTGTTTAAGTAAAAGCGTACACTTAATCCATCCTTTTTACAAATCACCAAACTCTAAGAATTTCATGTCTCGTTTATTAATTTTGTACTCCCTCCGTCTCGTTTAACTAACCTTTTTGTGTCAAATTATTTGTTCCTTTACAATTCGAATACAACATTAATTGCTTATGTTTCTGGTTTACCCTTGAAAATGATTACTAATTTCACTTTTCAATACACCTAGTTTTAATTAAAGGAAAAGTAATCAGTCAAATTCTTTAACTAACTCTAGGATCAAGAGAATTCTTAATATGTGTGCATTAACCTTAAAGGACAAATATTGAGACAGAGGGAGTAAATATTTTGTCCTAAAAAAATAGTTTAGTTTTTAAATTTACCATTAATTAATTTAATGGTCTGAACTTTCCTTCAAAATGTACAGTTTAGATTGATTTGTTATGGTGATCAACAGTAAGTGGTAGTCGCTCTAGAATCATTTAATTCTTCAAGTGGTCCATGCCTACGAAGTCCATTTGGGTTTTTTGAATCTGGTGATTTGCATATTAGTTTCTTTTGGCTTGATGGTGGTTCATCAGTTGGTATAAGTGCTTCGCTTAAGGTCCATTCAGTCTGTTTGGGAATGTCTTAGTGGTCCTTCCTCACCAGTCTTTTCGCTGAAAATTTGAAAAACAGCACAAGCGTTTCTTCTTCTCTTCTTTAGATTCTCTTGGTCAATTTGGACCTGATAGACATCGTAAACTTGGTTTGGTTTTGTAGCGAGGATTTCTTATGCTAGCCTTCATTAGAAATTTTATGGCCTACTTTATCTAATGGATTAATGCTTGATTGGTTTTGGTTTGCTTGTCTTCCATTTTGTTTTGCAGAGGTCAAGAGTTTGTTTGCCAATACCTGGGCATTTTCTGTGCTCTTTATAGGCAAACTATGCTTGAACAGGATTCTTTTTTCACTCCTCTTTTCGTTTTGTTTAGTTTCCATTTGGATCTCGGAATAGGTTATAATTTTGACTGTTTTACGTTTCTTTCTCAGCATGAATGCAGTGAGATTTCAGTATGTTGTAGATATGCTCATTTTCTATGTTTGAGAATTTCAACTGACCAAAACTATAAAAATGTAAAATGCGGGAAATGGTAGAAAAGTCAAATTTGAAATTTCATAATTTTACACTCTTTCCATCTTTTAAAGGGGTACGTAAGAAAATTAAACGAGTAAAAAATAATTAGTGAGATTTAGACGTTTTCGTCTGTAGATTTCCCTCTTCAAGACTTCAACAACTCAACAACACCGTGTAGTCCTGATCCAGAATCTTATCCTTGTCTAGTGGAGAGGCTGTTTTTGAAAGACCCACACAACATTACCAACATTCACAATAGCATTGGGACTTGGAAGAGCAAATGAAATCTGAGGACATCCACAAATTCCCCTCTTAGTAACCAAATGTAGCAAATCTTATGAATTAGATTGTGTTAGTCTTCTTTTTCTTAATAGTAAACGAGTTCTCTTCACTTTCACATTTTTTTTTTCTTGAGCATTTCTTCTCCTCGGCCTAATATTTGTATTCCCCTCTTTAAGGCTTTCCTGAAACATCTTGACCATTCACCGTAGTTTTTAGTTTGAAAAGATAAATTCATCAATGCTAATAAATGATGTCCTTTCTATTGTAGAATTTTTTTGCGCATATTTAATAGATAACGGTTACATTTGTGATATTTGACTATCTCATTGGATTCTAGAACGTTTCACCAAATGTTTGCGTAAAAGTTTCCTCTTTTCTTTTGCCATTGGCCGAAGTTAGCATAATTTGGTAGGTCTTTGAAGATGCAGAAAAATTTGATAAAACGTTTTCTTGGGTCATACAGCTTCTACAAGTTATGTCCACACCCAGAAGAAAGCCAGCGGCGCCAACTCGGCATAGAGTTGGGTCTGGAGCCTAGACAAATAAAGTTTTGGTTCCAGAACAAGAGAACCCAAACAAAGGTTGTCATTGCCCAGAAACCCTGATTCATATTTTGGAAAGAAAATCTGCTGTTTGTCTGATAGATCTGATTTGAAGATGGCTAATCCTTCAGACATTCCATTGTTTATCCAGGCGCAAATAGATCGATTAGACAATGATGCTCTGCGCTCCGAGAACGATAGAATTCGATCTGAAAACATGGCACTGCGGGAAACACTGAAAAGCTTCGTCTGTCTATCTTGTAGAGATCCATCCTCTGTGGAGGAAAAGAAGAAGCGTGTTGAGGAACTACAGCAAGGAAATGCAATGCTGAAACTAGAGGTGATTTCTGTTTTTTGGATAATTAACATGTCTTATTGTGTGGATTGTTTGTCTTTTAATTTGGGAACTTTTAAGATTGGTGCCCAGAGGTTGGGTGGATTTTTTATAGGTTGTCCAACCTTTTCAATTTTCTTGTCCACTAGGATCACTACATACAACTCCTTGCAAATTCTTACTCCGCTGTTCTGCACTTTTTTATTGGAGCTGTTTGAACATGGGTTTCATATGGGAAGAGTGTGGCTCCTAGGAATATACCAAGTAGACTATCTTAAAGGTCTAATTGACCCCACCAATTGTGTGCTAACGTAAGTTATCGAATTAACCTTGGGGATACAATGAAGTATAGTCCCTAAGGACCCTAGCAGCACCTTGCACTAGCAATATTAGGTCAATTAAGTCTTTTAAAATGACGTAGTTGTCAAACAATTTGGGTTGGAGAACTTTTCAAATCATTAAAAACGACCAAGGATGATGGGTATATATAAGAAAAAGTCGCAAAACCATGCTCCTTCATGAATGAATTATGATATTTGATTATGACGTATGGCAACAAATAGAAGAACATACGAGCTCGAAATAACCAACGATAGTGCTATTTTGTTATTTATAACCTTATTTAAGATCGATGGGCATAAGCAAAATAATACATATGCTAGTTAATAAGTAACATACCCACCCTTAATTATCTAAGTAAATTCTGATTTTTGTACAATCAATCATGCCCATGTGCCCTATATATCATCAATTATATGATGGACAAATTTATAGCACAAATTTAACTGGAGCCCGGTTTCTGAAAATTCTTGTTGTGGTCTGACATCTTTAATTTTTCAATAAATGTTCTAACAAAAATATCAGAAAGTAAACGTGTATGATAAAGCGATTTTTAACACCTTTTCTAACGTACAAAAGTGAATTACTTTTGCTGGTATAAGTTTATTTTAGCTCTTTTGAATGGGTTATTTGTGGTTATAACATTATTTGTTAACACCGTTTGAGCATCAAAAAACAATTATAAATTCGAATAGGTATTCTCCATAAAAATCTGTGTTTCGCATATATGGTCGGAATATGAAGTTTGCTAACACTGTTAGTTGATGATATATCTTGTACACGAGGCTTGTAGGAGGTGCTATTAACATGAATATTTCTGTAATTAAATTGAGCACTATCATTCTTTGAAAATCCTTATTCAAACTCTATGAAAATATCCTATCTTGTTGATCAGGTAGACCATAGAGTACTACAAACCATGGAGCACAGTGGAAGGGTGACTTTTTCCATATTTAGTAAGCTCAGACAATGCAAGTAGTATCAACTATCAGTTGAATAAGGGAGAATGTTCATGTTCTTGCCTAATGAACACACTGTTGATCAGTTGTATGGTTTCTGTCTAAATGTTGATAAACCTCATATAAGTGTGGAGCTGCTTGCTTATGGCTTATGGGCCTTCAGTAAATGGGGACAATTATCCTGTTGCTTTATATGTGTGGAGCTGCTTGCTTGTGGCTTATGAGCCTCATTATATATATATATATATATATATGTATATATGTATATATATTCAGATTTAGGTGCGAACTGTGTGAACTTAAAATCTAGGCCATCCAATTCAAAAATTAATGGCTAAGATTTAGCCCTTATAAGTAATGAATATGCATGTTTTGAGTGATGAATTTCAAAAGTAATGAATATACGTTTTAGGGGTGACGAATCTATTTTAATCCATAAAAAGTGGTGAATATTCATGTTATGAGTGATGAATATGTATGCTACGAATGATGAATATGCACTCTATAAGTGATGAATCTAATAGTTCATATAGTTCGCACGGAGAGTTAGTTCGCACTGGAACTTGACTCTATATATATATATATGTCCTTTTGCTTTATATTAAAAGAACTTCTCAATTTTTAGTTAAGGCAAAACTGTTCTTTCCCTTCCCCTTTTTCCCTAACCGAAAAGGGGACAACAGAAAGGGAAGGAAAAGGGTGATGGAGATGGAGTTTTTAAAAAAAAAAACCTTAGTACTGTATGTTAGTTTTGCTAGCAGCAATATGCGACATTCAGAAGGGCCCCGTGTAAATGGGTGGAGATACTAGTGGATCAGAAAGTAAACAAGAGCCCAAGGGCATCATATATGAGAACCAAAATCATGGGTAGAGCTTATGGCAATTGCAAACTACCTATAACAGTGCCTTATTTTTCCCTTTCCACGTCATGTTTTTACTCAAATAGTGGAGATGTGTTAGGATTTTGTAGATTCAAGTACAAACCAAGCATGTGATGTGAAATTTCTCCAGCCTTAGTGCACCATCTGAAAGTTCCTTAAATTCTTATTGTTATTTCTAATACCAATGTCTTCTGCAGTATGAAAGGTTGTCCACTATTCTGGTAGAATACATGGGTAGACGTGTACCAGGAGTGACGTTCAACTTACAAGATGGAAGTCTTGTTGCAGACCAAGGAAGTGGAACCCCTGCCTTTATGGTCAATTCTCTGATTGGGAACATCAATGCTGATAACCGCAACTTGGCGTACCAGATGAAAGCAAATCCAGAGATAGGAAAGTCATATATGGCTGAGATTGCTGCAAGTGCCATCAATGAGCTGAATAAGCTTTTGAGATTTGACCAACCACTTTGGATCAAGTCTCCAAAGGATGATCAGTATGTTCTTGATCGTGACAGTTATGAAAAAATTAGTCCACAATCTACAGGACTTCGATTTCCGAAATCAAGGACGGAATCCTCAAAGGATTCTGGTGTAGTTGTCATGAATGCAAGATTGCTTGTGGATCTTTATCTGGACGCAGTTAGCTCTTAAACTTTCTTTTAGTGTTTCTTATATTTCTGACAGTGAAGATAGTGCTCTCCTTGCATGAATTTCAGACACTATTCTAATTTGCAGGATAAATGGGCTGACCTCTTTCCTACTGTTGTTTCCGAAGCAAGGACTATTGATGTAATTGAAGCTGGATTATTAGGGGACCGAAGTGGCTCCTTGCAGCTGGTAAGCTACATAAGTCTATACGATTTCATTCTCCTTGAGAGTAAATCAGGCAAAATCTTAACCAAGTTAAGGGAATATTGATGCAGATATATGAGCGAAGGCATGCTCTTTCACCACTGATCCAACCGCGAGAATTCCATGTTCTTCGCTATTGTCAGAAGATTGAGACAGGGATATGGGTAATAGTAGATGTTTCCTGTGATTGTTACGGGGGAAAATCTCATGCTTCTCCAATCTGCTGTTGGAAACATCCTTCTGGCTGTATGATCCAAGAGATGCCCAATGGATTCTCCAAGGTGAACAGTTTTTTATGTGTAACTTGAGCTGCAGACTAGAATCACTGAACCTTTGCCAAAATAGTTTACTGTGATCCTTCTTCATTGAAGAAAAATGGTTTTGAAATTCTTAAGTTTCATTTGAAAATGTCCTACAAACCGATCTGCTTGCTAGTGGCATTCAGTTATTTATCTGTAGTGGTTTCAGAGGTCTTCGATATATTAGTTGTGGTTTGCGGGAGTAAAAGAATGAAGATTACAATACCTTAATGAGATGTTCACAGTGTGCACAGAGGGTTGTAACCTGGAGTTATTCAATACTGGACCAATTATGAAGCGTCCTTTTGATGCTTCTTTTTTAAAAGCTTACTGGAAACACAATCCCCTAATGCTTTCCTGATTAATTTAATATTGTTGAGTGCTGACGGCTTTCTTATCACTAAGACATTCTAATTTGATAGGTAACATACATAGAACATATAGAAGTTGATGGTGATTCCCAGCTTCATCCTGTATATGGAGATCCAGTGGATAGTGCTTTAGGGTTTGGTGCAAAAAGATGGATTGCGACACTCCAAAGAACATGTGAGCGCTATGGTTACTTGATTGAGGCTGGCAGGCTAGGGCATGAACTAGGAGGAGGTTCTAACTACTATCCATTGGCTTTAATCATCGCTCCTGTTTTCTAGTTCTATTATTAATTCCATTCCCACTTTCTCTACTCTGATTAAATGTACATTGCCTGTAGGGAGAAGCATGGTAATGCTGGCTTGTAGGATGGTCAAGAGTTTCTGTTCTATCTTCAGCTTGTTCGGCACCGCAGATTCCCGTAGATTATCTGAACTGACGAACCACAGGCTCCAAATAGCTGTTCGCAGTAACACATGTCCAGGTCGACCAGTTGGAATAGTTATCTCAGCTGCTAGGTGTTTTTGGGTTCCTGCATCACCTCTGGGAGTCTTTAATTTTCTGAACGATTACTTGCTGCGTTCTCAGGTGCAACTCTTTTCTCTCTTTAGTGTTTTTTCTCTCTTCGCAATTTGTAGTTGTCAGGGCAATATGATTCAGTATCCTGTTTCTCCTCGGCCAATTTATGATGTACTTAACAATTTCATTTTTCTCTGAGACAAGTTCTTTTCTTTCTTCACATATAATGACTTCTTTTCATACATTTTAATATCATGAAAAAATATGCCATTTTTTTCTAGCCAAATCTGACTAAATGTGAATAATAAATAAATGAAAGAACCCTTTTATTTTACAAAAGTCAGAATGCTGCGGCAAAGTACCAGGGATTTCTCACCGGAATTTGGCAAATAGAGAAGTTGAAAGATGAAAATGGTTCCGAAACATCAAAAAAAGCAAGTTCAATTAAATTTGCCCAAAAGAAAGAAACAGTCTCTAAACCCAGTTTGTCTGTAACTATTTATTCACTTCATGGAACTTTGGCAACATAGGAATCTCAGCATCCTTAAGCTTTGTTTTAATTGATTTCTGCCAGTGGGATGTCCTTTGCTATGGAGATTCAGTGCGCGAGGTCATGCAGATACCAACTGGAAGGAATTCAGCAAATCGTATTTCTGTTCTGCAGGTGATGTCATTTTCCTTTTGGCTTTCTGGTGGAGCCAAAAGATTTACTACCTTTTGGCTTTAGAAAATAATGGACTACATCAAAATAACAAATAAAGCTGTCTGCACTTCTATCTGTTGTGAAAATGCTGATAATTGTCCACTTCGGATCAAGGGTTAAACGGAAACAGCCTCTCTGTTCTCACAGGGGTAAGGCTGCGTACAACCGACCCCCACTTACCCTGCCTAGGTGGGAGTTTCTTTGGAGTCACTAGTCTCTTTGGAGGCACTGGGGTAATGTTGATGTAGGTGATGTCATTTTCCTATGTTTCCTTAAGAAAAAAAAAAAATTAGAATTACACTTGTGAAATTTCTACATTACAAAATGCCAGTCTCTTTCTTGTCAAAAAACAAAAAACCAAAGTCTTGCTCTGGGTGAAGAAATTTGGTTTTGTGCCAGCCCTACTTCTGCTGATTGTCAGCAAGTTCGCACTCCCATATCTGCCTGTGACCTGGAATGTTGGGGGAAAAACCACAAACCATGCTGGAGCCTCCTTCTACCAGCTGAGTTGGTTTCTAAATTCTAATGATACAATATGTTTCTTCGACCATCCCAATGTGGCTTTTCAGCTCCCCCATTATCTCTTGTGTTTTGTTTTTCCTTTTTTTTTGGGGGGGNTTCTAAGTCAAGTGCTTGAACTTTAGCGAAATTGTGTTAATCCTTGAGGTATCTTATGTACGAGCTCTGTAAAAAAAAAATACCAACTTTCTGAACTATATCAAAGTGCTCCAAAAGTCATTCTATCCCAATTGAAAATGCCTATCTGGCCTTGGCAACTTGATCTTCAGCAGGGTACTATTGTTTTGCAGGAGATATTATCAGTGTCTTAAATTATGAACTGCTTCAGTAATTCTCCTTGAATCCAACGTAGCTTTGCTTCTTAGACTTGCAATTGATTATTTATTAAGTTTACTTGATTCTGTCAAGCAGCCTCAAACTTCCAGGGAGAACATAATGATATTTCAAGAGAGCATGGTGGAGCAATTAGACTCAGTAATAGTTTATGCACCAATTGATAAAACAACCATGACTGAATTGGCAAACGGCGCTGACTCAACAACTATTCCGGTTCTTGCATCGGGTTTTGTGGTTACCACTGATGGCCCTGATCATAGAGCTGATTCAACTTCAAGTAGCAGAAGCCTTCGAGGTTGTGGTGGTTCCGTGCTTACTGTTGCGTTCCAAATACTGGCTTCTAGCTCGTTATCTACAAAAAATGTGGACATGATAATGATATCGAAGGTTGAGAGCTTTGTTAATCGTACGGTTCGTGTCATAAAGGCTGGCATCAACCGTTCTGCTTCATAAGTTATTGCCAACTGCTGTCTTGGTTAGACATTGAAGTTTAAAATAAAGATGCATTCAGCTTTCTTTGATACCTGAAGTTTGAAAACAGCTTTGAAGTTTGAACTCTATTTCTATGAATAAAGATGGATTCAGTTCAAAACTAAGGCTTGGCTAAATTGTCAGCCACAGGCTGGTGGAGATGATTAGCTTTGTCATTCTTAAATAAATGGTTGTTTGATTTAGTAGGAAGCTATCATATTGCACATTGAGTTGTGGCTCGACTTGTTCTTGGAAGGTGTGGTTCTCGATCGAGGATAGAGTCATAGAGATGCTCTTTCCTTTGAGCTCCTTGCTCAAGCTTTACCACAAAGTGTTTACCCAGCACCTTTCATGAGGGTCCTGTCTAGGGCAGGGCAAGTGGGGTTATATTTAAATAATCTTACTTTACCTGCAATTATAGAGAGGAGGTTATTCATTATATTCATTGGAGATGCGTTGATTATTTGCTACTTTGTAACAAATACAAAGAATATAACAATTGGATGAGTCATTGTGCTTTGATTCGTGATCTTGGGTTTGTCCACCTACTGTCATGGAGTTTCCTGCAGATGTGGTATTGGTTTCGGGGAGGAAGGAGAAGAAGTTACTTTGGCACAATGTTGTATTTGGTTGGTGAGGAATGCAAAAGCCTTTTTTAGGACTTATCTAGTGATTTGCTGTGAGAATCTATTTACCCTTTTTAGTCTCTTTGTGGGCTAAGGGTACATATGCTTTTAGGGGTTATTACGAGTTACAGATGCAACAAAATGGTAGATCTACCAAAAACTGACCCAACTAGAAAATCCGGCTCTACTAATTGGGGTTATGACAAAAATATTTCTACCCGAAATCCGATATGACATGAACACGATTACCCTGCAAATTATTGGGGTCAAACTCAACTGCCCAAAAATTTGAAGAGAGTCTAATATCATCATTAGAAAGATATTTATATTGTAGATGGCACAACCAATCATCTTTTTAGTTTGAGTTACCTTTTAAAATTTTCAATTAATTTCTACTCCCAACAACTAAACAATTTATCTAATTATTTTCAAGTTTCAGTTCTAACTTTAGCAATTAGTTTTGAGAATCTTTCCATAATACTAGTTTAATTAGTTTCAAATCCCTTTACCCAAGAGGTGTTGGCTCATTAGTAAACAAGCTTTGCCTTATACACCAGGTCACTGGTTCGAGCCTACTGGGGAGCATCTACACGAATTTATTCGTGGAATACCCGAGGCCGTGCGTTAGGAGGTGCCCTTTAGCCACGTCCAAGGTTGCAGACACGAAAAAAATTAGTTTCAAACCCCTTTTTAGTTAGTTTGATAATAATAACAAATGTGAACTAAAATTTGACTCTCACTAACTTATAAACAATCATTCGTCCCAAATATTGCCTAAGTTAATCTCTTCATTTGTAGTCAAGCACCTCGTCTCGTCCCTTTCTTGACTAATCTTCCACTTTTGAATGTTAATTAAACATTTTAAAAATCAGGATCCCTAAACTCTCTCTGCATGGCGGCTAGGGTTTAGGTGTGAATCTCTTCCACTCCAAGTTTTCATCTCTTGTGAGTGATTTTGCTTGTTTTATTCAGATTCCTACCCTTGTGGTAGCCCCTTTGCTTTCCATTTTTCTATCCTTTGCCAGGTTTTGTTTCTCTTGAGCGGCTGCTTTAGGGTTTCAAGATCAGAGTTAGTGGTAATTAGGATCGTGCACAGGGTTGTCGAATAGGGGTCTAGCTGTGGAGTTTGTTGAGTTCTGCGAATGGATTCCTTGGAGGAGGCCTGGGCTCGCTTAAAGATAACGACGGAAGATGATGAAGAGACATGGGATATGGATGAGGTACCGAGTGAGGACATGGGTGCACAAATATCTCTTTGCCTTGTTGGGAAACTTCTGACAAGGAACTCCTTCAATGTGGAGACCATGAAGAATGTTCTAAAAAGCGCTTGGCGGCCTCAAAAAGGTTTATTAGTTTGTGAACTCGAAAGGAATTTGTTTGTCTTCCAATTTTTCTGTCAATATGATCGCAAGAAGGTATTGGAGACGGGGTCGTGGGCATTTGATGGGAATTTGTTACTCCTGCGGGAAATCTCGGGGTCGGAACAACCTGAAGAAATTACCTTCCCTCATGTTGAGTTCTGGGTGGATGTATACAATCTTCCCCTCGCGAAACGTAATCGGGCAGGGGCTGCTTGGATTGGAAACAAACTGGGGTCATTTGTTGATTATGATGAAACTGACATATCTGGGTGGTCCAAGACGATTAGGGTTCGAGTTCGGCTGGATGTGGAGAAGCCTTTATGTCGCGGCAAACGCATTACCATTGGAGGAATCCAAAAGTGGATTTATTTTCGATATGATAGGTTGCCAAATTTTTGTTATCTGTGTGGAAAATTGGCCATCTTATTAGGGAATGTGAAGGATACGATGAGGATATCTCTGAATCGGAGTACCCTTTCGGACCGTGGCTATGTTCATCGCCAAAGAAGGGTAGAAATAGAGGTCCCATAGCTGAAAGAGATGTGGAGAATAAAATGATAATGGAGTTGAGGGAGGCAACCAAGGTGAAAAAAAGACTTCATTTTGAAAAGGAAAATATGGAGGATTTAATGGGAGACCATGGACTTATGCTGCAAGGACAATCTTCAAATACCAAGGAGAAACTTGGGCAGATTATGGAGGGCCCTCTAGAGACGATGAGCTCGGAGTTGGTCAAAAACAGTACGAAGGATGGGTGTAATATGAACTCAAAAAAACTGAAAACTTCAGTTGGAAAGGGTCACAACAATGGTGTGGTGCAAGATATGATGGATGTCCCTATGACATTCGAGGCGATGACTGGTGTAGACCAGTCCCGCCGGGGACAATGAGTCTTCTATGTATAAACTGCCGGGGTCTTGGCGAGGCTCAGGCAGTGAGTGACTTGCGTAGCTTGCTACGTAGGTTGAAGCCAAAATTAGTCTTCTTATAGGAGACTAAGCTCAGTTGTACTGAAATGGATCAAGTGTGCCCTAAACTAGGCGAGTATACGGGGGTGTTTGTAGATAGTGCAGGTCGTGCAGGGGGGCTGGCTTTGTTATGGAGTAAGGAGAATCAAGTTTCGCTTCGCTCCAAATCTCTTCATCATATTGACGTGTGTATTAAACTAGAAGCTCATGAGTTGGAATGGAGATTTACAGGAGTCTATGGTTGGCCAGAGTCGGGACAAAAATCATTAACCTGTGGCCTTCTCAAGGAATTATGTGATGGGTGCTCTCTTCCTTGGCTTTGTGGTGGGGACTTTAATGAGATTTTTTACAATTCTGAGAAGAAAGGAGGGGTTTCTAAAGACCAACGCATTCTTGATGAGTTCTGTGATATGCTGGATATTTGTGACTTTCATGATTTGGGCTACAAGGGCTATGAGTTTACGTGGTGCAATGGGCGTAGTGGAGACGATTGTATTGAAGAACGCCTTGATAGATATCTTGCAGATGTTGAGTAGTCTGTTAATTTCCCCTTTGCAGACGTCATCCATATCGATGATAATTTCAGTGACCATTTACCCATCTTACTGAATTTCAACCTTTGCGGAAGAAGTGCTAGGAAAAACCGAAAGAAAAAATTCAAGTTTGAAGATATGTGGCTTCTAGATGAAGGTTGTTAGAACATTGTAAAGGAGTCTTGGGAGGCTGCTGAAAATGGAGAGAATGGAGACTTTATTGGAAAAATGGATAGATGTCGACGTGCGCTTATTGAATGGAACAATAATGTCTTTGGGCATGTCCAACATGAGATCAAACGTATTGAGCGGGAGTTGAGTTTGACTAGAAATTTCGAGGTTTGGAAAAATTTATTGAACGAACTCAAGGTGTGGAGACGCAAAGAGGAGACAATGTGGTGGCAAAGGTCTAGGGTGGACTTCCTAAAGCATGGTGACATGAATACTAGCTGGTTTCATCAAAAAGCTAGCACATGTCGTCGTGTTAATTTCATCCATAAGTTACAAGATTCTGATGGGAATATGGTGGAGGCAGAGGAGCTGTTTGAAGGAATTATTATGGACTACTTTGGTAACATTTTTACTAGTGGAATTCCCACTAATTTGGAGGCTGTTCTGGACAAAGTGGAGCTTAAAGTTACAAATGACATGAACGACACCCTGTGCATGCCCTACACTACTGATGAAATCTTTGAAGCTTTGAAGCAAATGCACCCTGGCAAAGCTCCCGGACCTGACGGTATGAATGCATTTTTTTTATCAAAATTTTTGGCATATTGTAGGTCCTTCTGTGTCTAGTATTGTGTTGGATATCCTTAATGGTAATGAGTTTCCTCCCGAGCTTAATCATACTCATGTTGTCCTTATTCCCAAAAAACATGATCCTTCCCTTATTGCTGATTTTCGCCCTATTAGTTTGTGTAATGTGGTCTTCAAAATTGCTACCAAAACTATTGCTAATAGGCTGAAAAAAATTCTCCCAGTGATTATTTCGGAAAATCAGAGTGCTTTCACCCCGGGTAGACTTATCTCTGATAATATCATCATAGCTTTTGAAGTCTTCCATTCTATGCACTGCAATCCTAGCCCCAATGGTGGTATGGCTGTGAAATTAGACATAAGTAAAGCGTATGATAGGGTCGAATGGATTTTTCTTGAAAAAATTATGTTAAAAATGGGATTTGATGCAAATTGGGTGAAAGTGATTATGAAATGTGTGAAAACTGTGTCGTACTCTTTTGTGGTGAATGGAGAACCGAAAGGCTTTTTAACGCCTTCTCGTGGGTTAAGACAGGGTGATCCCATTTCTCCTTATTTATTTTTGATTTGTGCTGAATGGCTATCTAGTTTATTGTCTTATGCAGTGAATTCAGTTGAGTTTCAAGGCCATCGTATTTGCCAGGAAGCGCCTTCCATTTCTCATTTGCTTTTTGCCGACGACTCAATTATCTTCACAAAAGCGGATGATGATTATGCTATTAAGGTCATGGAGATTCTGCAGTTGTATGAGGAGGCTTCTGGTCAACAGATTAACAAAAGTAAGACTAGTGTCACCTTCAGCAAGGGAGTTAGGGTGGCGGATAAGGAGAGATTAGTACAGCTAATGGGTGTGAATGAAGTGCAGGGTCTTGATCGTTACTTGGGTCTACCTACTCATATTGGTCGATCCAAGAAAAAACCTTTCCTTCCGATTAAAGATCGTATAAAAAAGAAGTTACAAGGGTGGATGGAAAAATTTCTCTCATGGTCCGGGAAGGAAGTCCTAGTAAAGGCAGTGGCTCAGGCGATTCCTACCTATGCTATGAGTGTATTCAAATTTCCTACCGATTTTTGTAATGATATTCAAGCTCTTATTCGGAAGTTTTGGTGGGGCTATAAGGATGGGCGAAAAAAAATTCATTGGTTGAACTGGAGGAAATTATGTGATTCTAAAGAAGATGGTGGTTTAGGATTCCGTGAGATGGAGGCCTTTAACGAGGCTTTGCTCGCTAAACAAGTGTGGAGGCTACTTACAGAACCCAACTCACTTTGTGCCAGGGTTCTAAAAGCTAGATACTTTGCTCAAGGTAACATATGGGATGCTGAGTTGGGAACACGACCTAGTTATGTGTGGAGGAGTCTTTGGGGTGTGAGGTGGGTGATCCAACGGGGCATTCGATGGGTTATTGGCAATGGTGATCAAGTAAATGTGTGGAACTCTCCTTGGCTGCCAAGGCCTACTACTTTTAAGCCTGTAACTCCAATGGGTACTCATGATCCCAACTTACTGGTTGGAAAGCTAATTGACAAGGAGGTAGGAGTTTGGAAAGAATCTGTTGTCCGCAACATTTTTCTCCCTTTAGACGTCGATCTGGTACTAAACATCCCTCTTAGCTGCAATTGGCCCGAGGATAGGCTCATGTGGCACTACACTCCCAATGGTGTTTTTTCAGTGCGATCTGCATATAAACTGATTTTGGACGCTAGAGACAAGGAAGGACGTGCTGAAACATCGTCAAGAATGCAACATTTCTGGAAAAAGTTATGGAGTTTGGATGTTCTCCCAAGAATTAAGATGTTCGGTTGGAGAGCAGCTAATAATTCTCTTCCGACAAGGGCAGGCCTCGGAAAGCGTATACCTCACATTGATATGCGTTGCGCTAGGTGCGGTGCGTGGGAAGAAACTGCAATTCATACTCTTATTGAATGTCCAGCAGCACAACTAATATGGGAAACCAGTAGTTGGCACAAGGATGTATGGGACTCACATCACCCGTCTGCATTAGATTGGTTTGAATCAGTTTTAGCGAGCAATGCAGTGGAGGACTTTGGCTTATTTCTTGCAGCTACATGGTCAGTGTGGAACACCAGGTGCAAGCTCGAATTCGGAACACGAGTTCACAACCAACATGTCTCCTGTGAAAATGCCACAAAGTTTGTGATAAATTACAGAGAAGCCCATCAACGTACAGAGGTTGAATGGACACCATTGTCAATTTATGGCGACCTCCAGATGTTGGCGTGTGGAAGCTAAATGTTGATGCCGGGACGCTTGGGGAGTGGGGTGCTGGATGGGGAGCTGTAGTGCGAGACGGTGTGGGTGAAATTCTAGCTATGGCAACCCACCAACATGGCGGTTTTTCATCTGCAGAAATAGAAGAAGCTCAGGCCCTCCTTTTCGGAATGAATATGGCATGGGAGGCAGGTTATAGAAGACTCATTATTGAAAGTGATTGCGCTGGGCTCATCTCCAAACTTAAGAAGCATGAAGTACCACGAACTCCTGCGGGTTTTATCATTGAGAGTATTTTATCCCTTGCTGGCAATTTTGATTTTGTTTCTTGGTCATTTGTACGGAGGGGGGTAATGCGGTAGCTCATCATATTGCTAGAATCCAACCTTACGATATTCAAGACAGGTATTGGTTGGAAGATATGCCGGTTGAAATTGTCGATCTGGCACATCAAGATATTTGTAATTTTCTAGCTAATGAATAAATAAATCCCCAACCTCTTTCTATCAAAAAAAAAAAAAAAATATTGCCTAAGTTGCTTTAAAAACCATACTTATCATGACACTAATTAACTGTCTTACAATATATTTAATATTTATATAGGTATAAGCACAACAACAAAATTTAAGAAAAATTTCATTGGGGTATGGTCAAAATATACATCGTTATACCAAGGTTTCACAATTCTTTGAAGTGTACTCCCCTGGTTCTCTTTCAACTGGTCATTTTACTTTTATCACGCATATTAAGACAATGGTTAAAGTAGCAAAATAGACTCATTTGCCCTTAATTAAGATCACTAGTTCTAAGTAACTCTTCCTTCTTTTCATATGAAGAGTCAAAACTTAGATGTAAATTTAAGGGTAAATTTGTAAGATCATTCTGTTTTGCATTGAGGAATACAAAATGACCACTTAAAAGACAATTAGGAACCGGGTGAGTACTACTTTGTAAAAAGTTGCATAAAAGTATACTCCGGCCAGTTTCCCATCATTGGTTGCTCACTAATTTGTCACAATTTCCATTCATAAGTTGAAAACTCAAGGAAAATTATCCCCTAAAAGAACAACTTTTTCACTAATATTTATATACATGATTATTAATGATACTTTAGATAACTATAGGTCTTTACAAAAATTTTATCCCCAAATGACCAAATGAGTATTTTTAGTGATTACGGGTGGATAATTTGGTATATGAAAAGTCTCCGGTGACATATAACTTATATAAGTGTTTAAATAAGCACCGACAACCAATATGGTATGTTAAAATGAAATACTTGTCAGATTCATCCAAAACTACGCCGGCATACAGAATCTCGAATTTTAAATGATTAAAAACGCATTTCTATGGCAATTTATTGTATTTTAACTCGTACTCCTTCCGTCCCGGAATTAGCTTTCAAAAACTAGTAGGGAACAAGTTTTTAGGTGAGTGTTTTTGAGACAAATTTACCCTTGTAGTAATAGAATGAATAAAAAACAAAAGGGAAATTTTATGTGAGAGATTAAAGTAATAGAGATATATTATTGTGAGAGAATAAAGTAATAGAAAGAGTTAAGAGTGATTGGAGAGAGAGTGTGTGATTGGAGAGAGTGTGTATTTTTTATTGTATTTTTGGGTTAGTGGAGGGGTATAATAGAAAAGTTATGGGATTTTATGGGTTTTGAAAGCTAATTTTGGGACAAAAAATATGGTGTTTTTGAAAGCTAATTACGGGACGGAGGGAGTATTTTTTTAGAGGTATTTCACCTTTTTAGCTCATATATTAATAACAAAGGGAACTGACATGCATGCATCTAAGTAATTAACTGATTAAATATTTACTTACAAATTAAAATACCCCTAAAAATACGAGCTAAAATACCATAGAACACCATAGGAATACATTTTTAATCATTTAAACTTCGAGATTCTGAATGCCGTCGTAGTTTTGGGTAAATTTGACAAGTATTTCATTTCAATACTCCATCCGTCCCCTATTTAGCTTTCATAAACATCAAATATTTTGTTTCTTATTTAGCTTTCAAAACTCAAAAATCACCAAACACTTCCCTGTAATACCTCCAACTAACCCACTAATACAATAAAAAAACGAAACTGCTTAACATAACAGAAAAATTACTGACGTAACCATTTTTGTCACAAATATTTCCCAAAAAAGCCCCTTTTTTTCCCCTTCTCTCTTCTCTCTCCTCTCTCCTCTCCCCCACCCCTTCACCCCCTCTCTCTTCTCTCTCCACCCAGCAACCCATGCCCATTGGAAGTTGGCAGAAGCTCCACCACTCTCTCTCCACCCCTCCCCCACCCCCACCCTCAACCCCACCCCGCCACCCCCACCCCGACCTCCTCCTCCTCCTCGGCAACCACCAGTCTCTTTCACCCTTTTCTCCTTCCAACCACCCCAATTGCCACCACATCCTCCTCAACCGCCCATCCCAACCACTGCAAAAAGCACTCTGTTTCTCCATATTGACTGTCCCTCCCCTAAAAACACCACCACATCCTCCGCCGCCCCTCTCCTCTTCTTCACCATAGCCTCCGTCCTCTCCTTCGTTGCTTCCTCTCGCCCCCGTAACCACCGCCACCCTTCCCCCCTTCCTCCGACCACTCTCTCTCCGCCTCTATGCATACCCTTATCACCGAACTCATCTGGTCACTCAACCTCGCCTATATCTCTCCGCACAACCCACCTCGACCACCACCCTTCCTCTGCCTTGTCCGACCACCACCGAACACATCTTGTCCCTCAACCCCGCCACCATGAGGAAGCTATTTTGTTTTCTTGGTTTTATTTGTACGTAGTAATTTGAATTCAATATAAATTGGGTTTGAATGCTTTGATGCGAGGTAAATTGCTGATAATTGAAAAAAAGATATGATCTAGCAATGGTTTGATTATGATGTTTCTTCAAATTCCATGAGAGGAATGTAGAAATTGGATGGTTAGAGAGAGAAAGGAAGATAGGGTAAAGGAAACTGGGAAAAGGGTAGTTCAGTAAATTTTCAGTTACGTCAGTAATAATTTTCCGGTTACGTTAAACAATCTCACTTTAGTTTTCAGATTTTTTACTCTCTCAATTAATTTATTCTCTTATACTAATATTTAGCTCTAATATTTTAAGTAGCACATGGGTTCTCCTACAAGGGCAAAATAGACCGAAAAGCTTCTCCTTAATATTTGTACCATATCAGTTTTTGAAAACTAAATAGGGGACGGAGGGATTATATCATATTGGTTGATGGTGTTCATTTTAAATATGGAAATTTCCTGTGGTACCCCTGAACTTTGGCCTAATGCCAGTGGTGTCCACGCTTTTCCAATAATGCCAGTGGTACCCCTGAACTTTAAC
>BSSO01002581.1:0-18867 GCA_030267885.1 Mesembryanthemum crystallinum
TTATATTCGGTCGTCTAATGGTTAGACGATGGTACACAAGAATTTGTGTAATAAAATTACACTTGTTTTGACACCCAAAAAATAAATAAATAATAACACTTTTTTTACACCAAAAATAAAATAAAAATAACAATTGTTTCCATACACATATTTATTTGATGTTTCAATTTTTTATAACTTGTGAAATTTATTCAAAAAAATGTTTATGTAGAATTTTTTTTATAGCCTTTTTTTTTTATTTAATGAAGTATAGGAAATTGTTTGTTAAAAATTGATTAAGAAAAGCGAAAAGAACCTAGTGAGTGAACCTTTATGAAGTCAAAGGAGTATATATCTCATCAATCTATACATGTTGAATATTTGCTAAGATAATACTTCAATTGGTTTTGATTGCAATCAAAGAGGTGGAGCTATGTCTGCAAGTACATAATTCAAAATTTAATCACGATTGTACTTTTTCTAGCGAGCACTTATACAGATTTAATTTTGGAATATCTAGACCGTGCATTAAAAGATGTCCTTATTCCTTAACCACGCCTAGGACAAAAAGCAAAGGAAAGTTTTCCTTACCAACATACACATACAAAAAAAAAAAAAAAATTGTAACAATACAAAATCATTATATTAATAGGAGTATATAACTAAAATTTCACAAAATGGTTGAGATTCAAAATTTGAATAAAATATATTCCAGGTTGATCTTCCCCTTTTGTAATGGATTGGACTCTCTTTGGAGCTAGCTTAATCACTAGTATATGGTTGAAAATTGCCACAGAGTTTGGGCCTTTGTGGGCCAAATACAAAGTAGACAAGTGAACTGTAGGCCTTTATGAAGATCAGGATCGGGCTGGGCCTGGGCCATAGGGATGTATTAGTGGGTATTGCTATGTTGGCCCCAAAAAAATAGATGGAAGAAATAGGTCGGAAAGAAACATTGGTAAGAAGTTATAGAATTACGACAAGCTCAATTCACTCGATCGATCAATTTAGCGGACCCGTTTGGTCTATTTCAGTATTATTTTTTACTTACATAATACTATTTTTTGGTTGCGCAGTACTCATTTGATATGTCAAACGATCTTATAAGAGAGAAATTGTTTGTTGATACAGAAGTCGTTGGGGAAGTTCAATTACTTTACAATCACTCATTAACTACTCTCTCCCTATGCCTTTTAAATTTGGACACCAATTTTGTTGTTTTTATGTGTGTGGCTGTCTGTCAATTGTCTGTAAGCAAACAAATTATCAATGTGGTTCTACAAGGACATATACTAGTATACAACATGTGCAAAATTGTCACTTGGAGCATATTGCAACTCTCTTTGTATCAAGACTTTATTGCTGAAAAAAAAGACATCAATATTTCCTTTGAGATACATAGACTACAATTTTTATTTTTCACAGGCTCATAATATCCAGCATTCAAATACATCTTACAGCATCATTTTCTTTTTAACTTTTTTTTTTGGCTTATTTTATTTATGTATTTTTTTTTTTTTTTGGTAAAGGTCATTGGATGTTGGCCTAAGTATGGGTTTCAAAAGATGTAAATAGAGCTAAATCATTAGATTAGATTGAGATATCAACTGAATGATTGAGTCTAACGTTACTATACTACCACCATTTCTGTACACTCTAAATTTTAAACAATTACTCCGTTAGACTCAATTTTCTCTATTAGTCTCTTATGAGGCCTGGTACACTGACAAGATCAACTTGATACCTCGTGAATCTCCATATATCACTTTGATCTCCTACGAGTACGAGACCTCATGTAAGTTTTTGTTTATTTAATTTCATCAACTAAAAAGCAAAGCCAAAAATAGCATTGCTTGGCCCATCTGAGCTGATTGTAAATGACGGGCCACATAGTTAGTGTGTGTGTTTTGAGTTGTGTGGCAATCACTCCTGATACAGCGTTACTTGGTCCAAATTCCAAACGTGCTTACCACCCCAAATCTCTCTCTTTCCTCCTTTTGCTTTACTCTCTCTCTCTCTCTCCCTCCTTTCAATTCAACCCAACAAGCAAGGAAAGAACCACAAATTCCCCAGTTTTTCCCTCCATTTTCGGCCCCTCACTCAAATCTCCCCCATTTTTGTTCTTCAAATCTCCTCAAACCTCCATCATCAAAACATGAAATGGGAGATGGAGGTTGAAGAAGTTGACGCAGTGTTGGAGAAGATATGGGATTTGCACGACAAGCTTAGCGATGCTATTCACTCCATTTCTCGTACCCATTTCACCAAATCCCTCAAAATCCCTGATACTTACAAGACCACTAAGCAACATTTCTCTGATTTTGAAGGTCGCAAAAATGGGTTCGTTTTTGTTAAGGATTATGACAAGGATTCCGCCATTGCTGAGGCTAAGAGCCTCAACTCTATTCGTTCTGCCCTCGAGAATCTCGAAGACCAGCTCGAATTCTTCAATGTCAGTTTCTTCTATTTCTCTCTCTCCAATTTTGTGTTTACTCTGATTTTTTTTTGCTGTTGCGGTTTTCTAGGAAATGGGTAAATTCAAAACCCAGAATCATAGCGTAATTTTGAGCTCTCAATTGTAGGGTTTGCACTTTTTCTGTTTTCAAGAAATTGAGCTTGAGGGATTGTTGGGTGCACAGAATTTGTTCACTATGGGGCTGTTTGAATTGAATAGCGTTGTTTTCAATGAATTAGTCCTAAATGTTGAGCTTCGAATTGTGAAAAAATCCAATTTTTTGACAGGAGATTCGTATTGTTCATAATTATTATAAATGGCAGTTTAGTCAGCTTCAGTTATTTGTTGTCTATTATAATAGTAACATTTATGTAGTTCAGGTGATGCAGCCATCAAATTGGTGCTGGCTTGTTTATTACTCATCATTTGGATGTTGGTGCTTGACTGCTAGTCTTTTTCTTCTTTCTAGCAATACCACCTTATTTAACTATGGTTGAAAATTGGTTTTTATGAATAGCTGCATATGGGAAAATTATGTTTTATTTCTCAGCCACTAAATATGGGATTGATCTGGCATTTCTTATGATTATAATTGTCACATTCGGATTTGGTATCTCTGGATCTCGTTAGGTAACCTATACAGCTACTAGTGGACAAACGGATGTGAGACAAAGAAAACTAATGGAGTAGTAGAAGAAATTGCGAATGTTGCTTACGTTTGTTTTAGGGGGCAGTTTTGGTTGTCCTGGGCTGCTCCTTTCTTGTTAAAGTGTGTTCATCGGCATGGCCATTCAATTTTGCGTATGTGAAAAGATATACAGTGATTTCTGCTTCTTATATAGGCGCGAATGAAAATTTTAATTTGTTAGACGTCCTACAAAACATTACTGACTTTTGATATCAGTCTCAGATCTTGAACTAATGATGGCATATTGCTTACCTTATTTGTCATCTACTTGTCTTAAGCTGACCACCCATGAATGTACTCAAGGTTTCCACATTTTCCCATGTGCTTGATTTCTTTAACAGCTAGGCTTGAGCCAAAGGGCTTTTAAGCATCAACTAGAACTATTTTACATATGTCATTGAGATCTCTTATCCTAATTATCACCCAGCACCATATGTGAAACACGAAGAATTGGCTGATGTCTATAAGGTGCCTGCTGACTCCTTTTTCTAACTAGATTACCTCAAATCAGGTCCCAGGATGCTGAAACTCTCACATTGGTCTTACAAGTTTATATTTTGTTTTTTCTTTTACCCGCTGACAATTGACAACCACTTTTATCTTTTGATGTCTGAATCTGAAAGCTAGAGGATGTTCAGGCCTTCAGGGTATGGATCTATGTTATCTCTGATCCTGTATTATTGATAGTAATTTTACAAAATGTATGCTTCATGGTTAATTCCTAACGAGGCTTTGCTAGAGATCTCTTAATCTGCATTTAGTATATGGGAAAAAAGTTTTGAAACTAGGTGGCTAGGAGCTTGGTGGGAGTTGTATGGCAAGGTGTAGGAGTTTCTTGACACATAATGCAAGTAGATATCTGCTAACTCATTGGTACTGTTGCATGAGTGGAAATGGTGGATATGCTGATATTATTTAATCAAGAATGCAATGATGACTTAGTGATCCATGTGATTAAATATAGGTGAAACTGAGTTGGAAGTTTTGGAAGACAAGCAATAGTGACAATATCCCTTTTTAATCTTCATAAATTAGCTAGGAATAAAGTCATTCATCATTGTTACATATGGCCAGCAACGTGTTCTAATTGCTATCATGGAAAATATAAGCATAGTGACAGTATGGAAGGAAGGTTGTTGACAGTATGTAGTATATGAATGAGAAACTAGGAATGAAGTTGGTTCTAAGTGGACTATGCTTAAAAGTTGCTGGGTGGTTAAGGTGTATTGTGGGTACGTGAAACACCATTTGAAACCAGGTGAGATATGTCTGCTCAGTCCAATTGTTATCACTTGGGGCTCTGGAAGGAATAAGTTGATTGTACTGAAATGAGAAGGCATTAATGCACACTTTTGAGTATCAAAGAAACATAAACTTGTGGCATGTCACCTTTTGGAATTTGGATCTTTTATATGTAGTAGATGTTGCTACTGCTTGGAAAGCAATAGCTGTATCATGTATGTTACATACTGATTTTACTTGAATGGATTTTATGCACTTAATTTGATTGTTTTTCTTTTTC
This sequence comes from Mesembryanthemum crystallinum, assembly GCA_030267885.1. Lineage (NCBI taxonomy): Eukaryota > Viridiplantae > Streptophyta > Magnoliopsida > Caryophyllales > Aizoaceae > Mesembryanthemum > Mesembryanthemum crystallinum. The sequence continues at coordinate 4,645 of BSSO01002581.1, forward strand.
TTTATTATTCGTTCTTTCTTTTATTCTATTTGGGGCATGGAAGGATTGTAGGAGTGCATGAAGTTCATTCAATTTGTGGTGGAGACTGATTTTTTTCCTTAAATGTAGAATTGTGATATTATTTGTACTTTGGCATCTTTGTGTCCAACTTTGTCTTCTTTCTGAACTCCTGCAGTCTTTTTGTTACTTGTAATGCTTGAAATGTACGGTGATTAGCCTATGTCGTCAGTATGTAAGTCTTTTGTATCATAGAATGCAAAACCAGTGGTCTATTTACAAGTTTTCTTGTCCTAGGAATGTTTCTTGCAGTCTGGCATTCAGAACTTGGTGTTGAAGAAATATTCTTGTAATTGTTCTGGGATGTTCTGCTGAATGCTGAATAGAATGGAGAGTCCATATTAGTTTTGGGGATGAAGGAAATTTGCAGCCTCTTAAAGTTATCTTATAGAGCTATAAGAGCTTTTTGCAGACTTCGATGTGGTGCGTAATGTTTCTATTCAACCCCTATTTGAGAGGGCTTTCAACATTGAACCATGGAGGTATAAGGGACAATTAGAAATGTTATATATATTAGGCAGTTTCTCACTGCAGATTGAGAGGATATAGACATATGTGGATTTGGTTAATGACTGAACAATCCTTGGAGTTGCACTGCTTCTAGTGTGCAATTTGGGTGAGAGGTGATTAATAAAAGCTTCAAATTCCTTCTTAGTTCCTTCATGTTTCACATTATACTTGTAGTGTGTTATGCTCTAGAACAGGGGAGCTCACATCAAGAACTGCAAATGGAAAAATTTTCTGACATGCATACATGAGGCTTTGCGTGCTAGAATCCCAATTTCAGATTAATTGCCAAATCTGAATGATATATGCCCCTGCCTACTTTTATGTGCCTATATCTTCAGGTGGTTTATATACAATTATGTCAGGCACTGAACTTTTATCGTTTTCTTGCATTGATTTGTCAGACTGTACAAATGCAGCAGCGTGTAGAAAGGGATGCCGCACTTGCACGATTAGAGCAAAGCCGCATTATCCTTGCATTGAGATTGGCCGAACACAACGGGAAAAGATACAAAGTAATCGATGAAGCTATGGACTTTGTGGGAGATGTAAGAGACGCCACTTGCTTTGTCGGACCCGAGAATCTCTCTCATCCCAACCATAATGCAAGTGCACCTGTTGAACATTCTGCTCAACAGAGAGGGCTTAACTCAAATGTTCTGGTAAGAGTTCTCTTGTCTGGTTTAGGTTCCGCCAAAAGAACACTGCAACTGGACAAAATGGGTGGGGTTCTGGGCAATGCTGCTTTGTTTGCCCTTAGCATGCTTGCATTGCTGCATCTACAGCAAGTAACGTACAAGGATGACAACATGTTAGAGAGTGGTCTCAGGCAGGATAGAACGGGAAAAAAATTGTCTCGACCTGATGGTTCATCTTCCACTGGGCAATTAAGTCACTTGGATGTACGGTTGGCAAGAGGCTAAACTAAAGTGGATTTTGGTGTTTGTTTTCGTTTCATTTGTGGTTTTTTTTTTTTTTTTTTTTTCACTGTTCCAATTATTTCTTTAGCTGGTATGTTGGAAACCGGTGCCACATAGGGTTTTGTTAGTGTTTCTTCAAATTCTTTAATTTTGTTGTATATATCAGGCTCTGTAGTAGTTTTGAGGTTAGTGTATTATGTAGTATGCTCAGATGAGGAACAGATTTTACTCTCGACGTTGTGTCTTCTGTTCACCTTGTCATACATAGGGGAGCCATGTCGCTTAATGTTATGTCTGGCTGTTTAAAAGTACTCACTAAAGCATATATTTTGTGAAAATTTTGATCTGGAAGAGAGGAACTGCTTGTATCTTCAAATTGATGCGAAAATGCCATTACAGGTGAATTCTGTGATGTATGCAGTTATTATAGTGCCAAAAGTTGAGGGTTTTCATTATATGCATGATATTGAAACCTTTCATTTCAATCATGGAGCGTGTGTACAATTACAAGGGTGGATGAGAAGATTGCTTTTGTGGTCATAGAAGGGAGGTGCGAGTAAAGCAGCAGTGGCCAAGCTATTTCAGCTTCAGATTATAGGCAGATATAGACAGAGGTTTCGAGTCAATGTGAATTTCCAAGTTGAATAGGCGGAAATAGAGACAAATCCCGAATTCAAGTTCTACACCAGTTTAGGTTAGGATTGAACTCAACATGTAAATGAGTCTTGTATAGAATCGGGATGTAAGGACGTGTCTAAGGCATGGCTAAGGGGTACCTCGTATGCATGGCCTGGCGTAGTCCATGAATAATACTTCACTACTAATGTTTGAATTTAGGAATACTATATGTAAGCTAACAGAAGTTGCCTAGTTGTAGTGTGATAGGACATGGGGAATTTGAAGAGCAATCTTCAGCACATAAATCGATTCTTATGCTTAAGGGTGAAAAGGACTAAACTCAGACAACGATCCTTATGTTTAAGGGCGAAAAGGACTAAACACATACTCCTAAATTCAAGTTTGTCTGAGGAAATTAGTGTAAAGTAATCTAATAGACAATTTCATCATCAAGATTAGTAATTGTAATTATTTAAAGAACTTTAATTCAAGTTATTGATGGCATAGAATAAAGGAGAAAGGCCTTATTATGAGGTGTAAAAGCTCAACACACATCTTTTACGCTTCTTATAGGCAATTCCACTTTGGCTTTTACAACAAGACGATTCAAAGCAAGCAAATCAACACATGAATATATGATGATATAAATTATATTCACATACACATCATTGGCCACAGTTTCATTGACTTCCCATTGGATCCCCATCAATCAAATGAGCGCCAAACAAGCCCTTATATTTTATTTTATTTTTCCCACCTCAATAAAGGTGAAAACACAAATTGATAAGCAGGCAAATAAACAAACATCTTTAATTTATTTACTTTTCTTGTTTGTCCACCTTTTCTTCTTCATTCTTCATTCACCTTTTTTGCTTCAACTAATCTTCTTTTACCAGATCCTCCAATTTGAACACTTTAGTATAGTTTATTTATTGAATATTCAATGCCCCTTTTTGTTTCGGTGCCGAATTACAATACTACTTTCATAAGTATCAACCAAAGCTGTCCAAATCAATGCATTGAAATTTTCACGTTGTTTTTACCACAAACAGAACCACGTAAATTACTTGGAAAATCATTTGTACACCTTTTTTTCCTCCCATTATTAAGGAATTTTATCAACAATTTGGTCTAACCAAGATAATACTAGAATTTGTATTCTTCCTCGCTTCTATTCTTCCTATTTATGTGCATGCTCATATATATTATCCAAATAGTTTTCGTATCTAATACACATACTCCTATGATCAAAAAATACACATACTCCCTTTGAAATTTGTACGACGTGCGTGCTTGATATAAATGAATAATACTAATGAGAATAGAATGAAATTAAGAAACCTTATGTAGTACCTGGCAAATCATCTTAACATAGATAGCACGTGATAATAAAATGGATTTGCATGCGCATATCTAACACATATATGTAAATGAATAATACTAACAAGAATCGTAATGGAATACATAAACATTATACCTGAAAAATCATGTCAACATAGGTAGCACCTGATCATATGCAAAACGAATTACATATGTACATAATCCAATGTCATTTTCACTAATTAATATAGTAATAAATTAAACTAAAGCAAAGCCGTTAATGAAAAGGTAACCTTTCAATTTCCATGCGTAGGATGCTAGAAGTAGCCCCCTCCTTTGTATATGCTGGATACCACTTAAAGAAAAAGTCACCCCCAACAAAAACATTCTCCATCATATATTGAGATGATCAAGTAAAATTAGTGTCCAAGGCAGCATTGACTATATCAAGCTTAAAAAATGTGTTTAAATGGGACCCGATTGTAAAATTCGAGAGCAACCGGGTCAGCTAAACATGCCTTTGTTCTCGGGCAGGTAAATATGGTGGGCCTGTTTGGGCCCTACCAAGGCCGCCCAATATGAATTAGTTATGAGTGGAATGAATACAATAAGGCTGTGTTTCTTCAATTTAAGATATGGGCCCTTTGTCCCAAAAAAAAAAAAAAAAAAAAAAAAAAAGATATGGGCCTAGCTAGGGTTGACTGTCTTTCTTATACTAGGCCCAATATTGAGCCCTACTTTTCAACTATTCACCATGATTGTGTGTAGTTGTGCCACGTGGAAACACATTTCATAAGTGGGACCATAATGCACCACAAAATCACACATGATGTTTGAGATTTTTAGAAGAATGAATGAGTTCACTTTGCAACTTTGAAAAGTAAAATTTTGATGAATAATATAGAATCTTATTCTTTTTTTAAGGTAAAAATACCTCACATTTTGTTCATCACCATTTGAAGTTGAAAAGGCCAATTCTAATTATAGTACTTATATTATCTTTTATTCTTCTTCTTCTTCTTTTTTAAATGTTTGAAAAGATGGCTATCTCCTACATTAAGTCTCGTATTTTGAAGAGAAAAAAGTGGTGCTTTGTACCACAAAGTACTACTTTTTTCTTAAATACCAAAGCCTCATGTATGATTGATTGCAAGCAAAGAATGATCAAACTTCTCATCCAGGAGTACTCTTTATAATTATAATGGAGTTTGGGAGAGAAAGTTGTGAAAGAGATGTCTTGGTGGATACTAAACGAAATTAACTAAGATATCCCAAACTACAATTTACACTGTTAATTAACTTTGTTTATGTCATCCTATGATGATGCAGTCAATACCAATGCTCCCTACTTTAATCAGAACCCATAGAACTAGTCCATGGTTCTTTTACCATTAGAACTAGTCCATGGTTCTTTTACCATTAACATGAACTAGTCCAATTCCATCAATTTTTACAGAGACAATTTTTTGACTTGTCTATTGTCGACTAATTAATCTAGCTATCCTGCAATATATGACATTGAGTAGGTAATTTTACTATATGTTTGATCATCTGCATGCAATAGTTGGTCTCTTTGATCTTGCTGGTAATACTTAATATATAAGTTGTTAGTAACTTTATTTTAAGGTCGGCAATGAGAAATTTCATTCTTATTTAAGCGTGGTTAAAAGGTACCTTTCAACATCTGACCTCGAGTTTTTCACGAAGAAATTCAAGTAGGTGCTTTCGGAGGGAGGGGGGCTTGAAACCCTGACGTGGAATACAAGTTATAACTATTTATCAGTGGATCAAACATCTCTTGAATCTGTTGTAAGCATTTCAAACTCCGCACATGCATGTATAGCCAAAAAGGTAGACATACATAGACTTTTCAAAGGTTAAATTAAATTGAGAAGAAGAAAATAAAATGAAATGAATGAATTATAAGAATCGGTGGTAACTGGTAAGAGAATGGCAATTGACTAGTATGTATGGGAAACAAATGAAGAGAGTCTTAAAATTAAAATTAAAGGAATTGCAGATTGCAGGTGAAGTCTAATATATATCTGCTGCTATCTGCCCCGATGGCAGTAATTTCCCTGAGCAACACCATCCACAAAGATGACCAAATTAATGACAAAGTAGAGTATTAGATACTCAAATATCTATATCGTCAGTTTTTATTAGGGCCGTTAAATAGGTCGGGTCGGGTCGGGTCCGTGTTTGGTTTCGTGTCGACTTCGTGTCGGTCTTAAATTACATAAAAATTATATGAAATGTAAAATAATTACATTTCACACCAAATTGGTCAAATCGTATCAGGATCGTATAATTCGTGTTCGTGTCATGTCGGGTTCGTGTTACTCTCAGTAACTTCAGGTCGGGTTCGTATCGTGTTGTCGTGTCGTGTCAGACATTGATAGCTCTAATTTTTATTTGATGCAGATCTATCTATCTATCTATCAATCTATCTATAAAAAAAAGCTACCATAAATAAAGCAAGAAGAGAACAAAAGTCCATACACAATAACCGCCCTTAACAACGTATAAGATAGAGATGGAACAGTACGGATCAATATTTATGGTCTTTGTAGCTAGGAAACTAGAGAGGCTACAAATTTATATATATTGGCCTAGGGGGACCAATTTTCATTTGGACCTTCATATGCCTCTAATTTGTGTATGTCTTGTCCCTTTTCTACATCATTAACTTTGTGGCTTTGCATCCATCTATCTGTATGTTGCAACTTGTTACTTCTCCATCTCTTTATCTCTTAGCTTTACTTGCTAGGTCACACACCCCTGACCCCTCCAAGGCTCCAACCAGCTGGTCCTAAGGATCTTATGTCACATTGCAACTTGGTCGCGACTCGTCAGTTATGTTATTCGACCATAATGTCATATCTATATCTATATATACGTATGAAAACGCAAGCAACTCTCCTTGCAGGGGGATTATTTTAGTTAGTAAGCAGAAAAGGGGATTCTTTTTTTTTTTTTTTTTCAATCTTCATTTCGTTTTGTAGTATATATGCACATGTAATGTATGTGTTCATGTGCACAAAATGGATTAGTAACCTTTGAATAAGGTATCAAAACTTAGTTTTTGTTACAACTTGGTTATTAAATAAAATTCATATCAATTAGTTTATGAAAGGCTTAGAGATATTGATATACTCCATAACAATATGTAAGCTATGTTTGACAAGTTTTAGCTAGCTATCAGTTATTTTATTTTTTTTCAATTATCAAATAATTCATTTAGTTATTCTCAACTAACTTCCAATCAACTTTCAATACTAACTAGTTTTGAGAAGTTATCATTATAAATTTTCAACTTCTAGCTATAGTAGCTTTTCATTAGGTAATTGTTTAATTACTACTCATAAGTCATAACAATTACTTTTTAACTATTTTAAAACCCGAAATCTAACTTATTAACTATATTATCAACTACTTGTGTCAAATATAACCATAAACAAAGTAGTACTAGGAGAATTTCCCATCAAAAGAAATTAGTAAAGGGGAGTTAGGGTCAAATTTTCACCCAACATTCTCACGACCTAGCCAAATTAACCAAATAGGCTAATATATATACTTTAAAAAATATCTTACCTCACAAAATGATATAAGTACAAGAAGATGCAAAAATATTGGTAATTTTCATGTTGATAGATACTAAGCTAAAAAGATTGCAAAAGGGTACGAAAAGATACATAAGAAAGCATACTCTACCAAAAAGATAAATTTAAAAAATACTACAATGGTATGTCACATAATGTAATCAATATATATATAGAGTCCCTCCATTTAAACATTAACATAACATAGTAATTAAGACACATTCAACATCACGTGAGCTAGATACTTTGACTAGCAGTAGCTAATTCATCAAAGGAGTGTGTGTTAGTTCAAAACTCTGATCATCAAACAGTAAAGGCAAAAATTAAAGCTGAAGCCTGAAAGTTCTCTCACGTGCATCTTATGTGGTTCCTAATTACTCTACTTACCAAAGTAACTGACCAAAACTATAAACAAATTACACACACTTAATATAAAATCAACTGTACCCAAGAGATGTTTGGTCAACTGGTAAATAAGCTTTGACTTATACACCAGGTCACGAGTTCAAGCCTCCAGGAGAGCACCTACACGAATTTATTCGTGGAGTACCCGAGGTCGTACAATGTTAGGAGGTGCCCTTTAGCCACGCCCAAGGAGGGAGGAAGTCCCTCTTTGCAGACACCAAAAAAAAATATAAAATCAACAGTAGAGATTAGAATTAAAGATAACGTATACAAATAATACTGTAGCTTTCTCTCAATGGCAATGGCAATGATTTAGTGATGATTTTGTTTTGTAGAAGCCCCATATACAATGTCCAACAATGCCGTTACAATTTCTGGAGTTTAATCCACAGTACAGTACAGTCTCTGTAACGCAAAACCGTGACTATATATTATACTAGTAGTATATATTGATTAATAAAAGTATTCATATACTAGTAGTAGTATATAGTAGTATTTTGATTATTTTTCATGTTATTTTTTCCTTTAGAAAAGTGTTGTAATGATATCATCGGCTCCTACATTGATAAAAGATGATGGCAACAGTTTCTGTTGTCTGATCTGATCAATATTCACATTTGTGCCCTTTGCCTCTTGGTGGGTCTCTTTCTGCAGTTATTATGGCTATACTCCATATCACTATCTCCTCATCATCATTCTTTTCCTTTTTTAGATACATAAAGTAGTACTCCAGTATAATCTAGTTTTGGGCCTTTGACAAAATGATGAAGATCATTTAGGTGGTTGGTATATGTGTAAATAAACAATGACTTACACCACCAGGTTAACTGTTCGTTCGAGTGTTTTTGATGATATTTATTTGCAGATTGAACTAATTCTTGAAATATCTAAAATTGTATTTATACTTATGAGTCATGGCTAAATGCCGATGGAGAGTTAGTTCCTTCTCACCAAAACCCAAAAAAAAAAAAAAAAAAATTACATCTGATAAAAGTTGTATCTGAAAATAGATGATTTTAGTTTCCAGATCATACAAGTTCGAGGTGGAAAATGCACCATTAATCCCAAACCATTCCTAAGGTTTTAAAATTCTGCATAGAGTAAGTTGATCTCGTACGCATTGGTTTAGAGAACCATATCGAGTTGTACTTTATTTATATTGTAAAATTCAATATAATTGATAGGGATTTAACTAAAGATACCGGTCATTATCATATGACACTAATGAATAAGACACTAAAATTGTCATATATCGTTGGACTAATAATGCGACATCAATCTATTACTAGTATCCATTCTTCAATTCTTTGACATAGGTTGCAAGCAATGACTATACTTTCCAAAGAACTTGACAAGCTAAAATTAACGTTTGAACCCAAATTAAAATCGCATGATTAAATTACCCAAATAAAAGGCACTAAAACATAGTATTAAAATCTGGTGCTTTATGGGCTGGTGTTAGTCCTATCACATTCACAGCTCATATACTCGTGTAGAATTGAAGAATATCTTTTTGGTGGCTAATAAAAAGGAGACAAATAAAGCTCACATCAGTAAAGCAATTGCTGCACATTTTACATGAGGTTGAATACTGTTAACTGGACCAACTTATTTGCATTTATATGAGGTAATTAAATTTCAAATTTTCCCGGTTTCACGGGGCCGTAATTTTGTACTCTAACTAACAAATTATGGCAATTGTTTTTGGGTTTTTTTTGGTGGTTGTCAAAATTATTAGTAGTATTGATATATAAACTACCGTCTACGTGGTCGTTTGGTTCAATTCGATAAGTTGTAATACTCACAAAGTGCCATTTCAAATGAATTAGAAATTTAGGAAGTCTCACTCATCTAGGGCAGTAGGTAAGTGATTTCCCCCATTTTGAAAAGTAGAACTTCATATCAAATTCCACTTCCTCCATTTTTGTTAACCAAACAACTTAACACTTATCTACTTCCAAAGAATTTGTATTTCCTATATTTTCTTCTGTCAACCAAACGACCTTGTCAATTAATCTTGTTTGAATTGGGCTCAATTACCTACGATAGGACCTAAGATGTTTTTCGCTTTACCGATAACTAGTTTGTTACATTTTGTATACTATCAAGTTTCTAGTGGAGCACATGCACGAATTTATTCATGAAATATCTCAAACCGTGCGTAATAAGATGCTCTTTAGCCATGTCTAAGGAGCAAGGAAGTGACAAAGAAAACCCTCATATTTTGCCATTTCCAAGATCCGAACCCGAAAGCCCTATTCATTTTGTTCCTCCTATATATTTAGCTAGGAGTTCAACTTAGTTCTGAATTTTTTCATTTATTTCAATTCAGTTCAATTTAATTCAATTTGATTAATTCATCTTTATTAAGTTGAACTGAATAGAGCTCAAATACAAATTTGAGTGATGCTTCCTTTCTCGTGAACTTTTGCGGCATCCACTAATAATCAGCACCGATGAAATGGGGAACAAATTAAGGAGCCAAACACGAAAACACGTCGGTTTTTGGTATGTAGTATAAACTAGAAGAGCCTTTTCCTTTCTTTTTCAAGTCCAATCACTTGGAAATTTCTCCATATTATACTGTTTCTACATCAGCGTCTCACCATGAAATAAGTTAAGGTGGTTAGTCGGCATATAATAATAATAATAATAATAATATTAATAATAATAATAATAATAATAATAATAATAATAAAATTAATTAAAATGGCTTTAATCAGACAATTACGTTGTGTATTAGTTGAGTTATTAGCTATTACATCTAATCTTGTTCATGCATGTTTTAATTAGTTACTAACCTCAACATTTAGCACATCCAAACGTGATGCACATATCTATGATATGAGTTGATTCAGGGTGTAACACATTTTGTTTTCTTCCTAAAAAAGTTTTTATATCCATGAATTGAATGCTATTGATGCATGCACGTATACTCTATAACCCAATATATCCTTACAATAGAATTTCAAGATTTAGATACTAGAACATCAGAAATAGGTAATGCGCACAATAAGAATGTAGTTTAAATTCATAAAGATTTACACTAGACTAATATTTTTATCCGAAATCTGAATTGAGATAGTAATAAAACAGGGGATTAGTAAGCTATAGCAAATTGTAGAGGTTAATTATTGATAATGTTGAGTTGCTTAAGTGGTTGATACATCTACTCTTAATCATAAGCTTGTAGCATTATATTCGAATCTTATCCCCTTAATTAGAGACTATACATTTATTAATCCGAGTCTCATATAATATTGGGCTAGTTAGAAAAACCATGTTTATTAGTATAGGAGTGATGATATAGATTTAGATTACCTCAAATATATATAAACTCATTTTTTTTTTAACGGTCAAATAAAATTTCATTAGGTAAATAGTTGCCAGAAAATCAATAAAGTTTAAACTTAGAAAAAAAAAAAAAAAAAAAGACGTCAAAAAAAGAGGGAGGGTGATATGTCAAAAAAAAAAAAAAAAAATCCTATATATTTTTGGCTAATGGACCGTATAATGAAGTCAAATAGCGGTATGACATTGACATCATTAATGTGGAAAATCTTAATAATTACTCAAGTATTTGTTAAATTAAATAAGTGTGTGGATAGGGCGTGAGCATGAGAATTAGGAGCAAGAGAGAGAGAGTGGTAGGCAGCAAGTCCCGTGGCGTATAATGATTAATGAGTACGAGAATGAATGAATGAATGAATGAATGAATTCAGCAAAATCTAAGTTGTATTTTAATTTTAATTTATGTTTATGATTAATTATGTTATGTTATGTTATGTTATGTATTTGGGACATAATTATTAGGGGTGGACAATTATCTCATGCCATGCCCATGCATCTGATCTATATCATCTTTGAGTGATATATAAGCAAAGCTTCAAATCAATAGATAATGCATGTAATGTCCCTAGCTACTATATATATATATATATATATATGTCAGAGATTCACATCTAATTAACCTACATCAATCATTCTTACTCAAAACTATATATTCATCACATTTGGTCCCAATTGCTCATGCTTCTCTAATTCTTTGGTGTTTTTTTTCCCTTTTTCGATTAATTACTAAATTGGTTTGATTTTATATAATTCAATTCAATTCTAGTATCAAATCGTTCAATGCATCGTCAATGATATTGCATACCATATTTATACTATAAGAAAAATATATAATGCATATCATATTGCTACATTTGGTATAGAATTATCAATTATAATTTACTAATATTTGAATGTAGATGAAGAAATTCCCAGTCGAATACGTTGTGTCATCATATCCATTATAAAGGGTAATATTATGAGTAAAAAATGTATAATTTGACATGTAGCATTCATTAATCTGATAATAGCTCACCTGACACACTAATGTATAAAGTAACATTATTCGAGATCAAGGCATATATATTTGATGATCGCCAGTTTCCAGTTAGTGAGGTGATATTTAATTAACTGTCATGTAAGATTTTATATTGATATAATTAAAGAAAATTCATAAACGGTTAGAACTTCACAATTCAAATTACATGATAAAACTTTCAAGGTTATTAAGAACCTCTAGCATTAATGTCATGTAAATACAAATTTATCAAAAACTAGCTAGCAAATTGATATGATGATAATAAAGGTTGATGATCAACTAATTAATGATCAAGATTACAAAACTTTTGAATGAAGTGTTAAAAGGGAACATTAAGAGTAAAACAAGTATTTGACATATGTCATTATATTTCTATATATCTTATATACATGACTCTAATTCAGCATTAGACCGACAAGTTCAAAAAAGGCTAGGAATACATATATAGCTTAGCCCCCAATAAGCTAAGCCACAATACAATCCATATGGTCAACCAAAACCTCAACCTTTTGTTGCATACTATCAAACTAATCACCCTTAATTATATAATTAAACTCTAATTATCCTATCATATACTAGTATAAATGAAGTTCTTGCTAGCACATCTTTTGCCTTTTTGAGCTAAGCAATTCGCAAATTACTCCTTTTTGCTCTTTGTCGTTATACTTGCGGCTAAATATCATATGACCAATGGGAACTCAAAATCCTCACTTATTAACGCAATATGGCAGGCAAGACCAGGACATTCAACATTATGTTAGGTAATTATTGTATATAATGCTTTCCATCTAATCCCAAAAAGAAGCATTGATCACTAATTATTGTTTTTAATCAAAGGAATGTAGGGTGATAAATTATTATTATTATTATTATTATTATTATTATTATTATTATTATTATTATTATTAGCATTATGTCATATTTGTCTACCATCAAATTTACCTGGGTTGTTAGAGAGTGATGAGACATGGTTATGTATGTTCCAAATCAGGTAGGGTTATTTTGTCCTAAATTTTGCATTTGCATGACTCCTACAATTTAACATTATTTGAACTAATATATATATGGCTTGTTTTTTTTAAAAACATTATTTGATAATAAACTAGTATAAGAGTTGTTGAGTTACAAGCTCGAATTTCTACATCTTTTAAATGATCAATCTCTATTTAGAGAGTTGCAAATCTAATTAATCAGTGATGAATTGATGATCATGGTATATCCAATTGGTTTTTTTGTAGTAAGATCATACAAAGGCCATGATCTTTTGTAACTTAAATGTACTTCATTGAACTGTAATCAATTGAAATAAGTTCAATTTATAATCATGTAAATTTATCAAAGAAAAATATAGTACTCGAGAACAACACTAAATTTGACTGTGGTCATTTTAACTGAAGTGTATACCGAAATGAGCAGGATGTAGAATGAAAACAAGCAAAATAATAGTTTAAAAGTACCAAAAACGTTGAAGAAATCAAACAAAAGTAAAGAAAGAAAAAGGAAATGGGGAACTGAGATTTTTCTTCTTTGTCAATTCAAAAATGAAAAACAAAGAACCAAAAACAAAGTCGCCAACTGGGCTATTTTATGTGCGAGTGTGTAAGTGTTTTTNCCATCGAAAGCTCAAAGCAGTGAAGAGAGAGAAAGAGAAAGAGAAAGAGAAAGAGAGTGAAAGAGGAGGGGGTCAAAGAAACGGCCAGAAAAAAAGCGGAATTTGCGCCTACTCGTGTGGGTTTGGAGCGGCAAAAAGAATGCCACCGTGGCATTTTCTCTCTCCTCACTCACACTAGATTTTGCATTTTCGATTTTTTTTAAATAAAGAAAAAAAAGTTTTCAAAACTGGTCCCACGTGCTCCCACTATTTACAAAGACACAAAAGGGACAGTATCACCAGGAAAATCAAATAAATAAACAGCAAAAGGACAAATTTCTTGGACTTACTAAACTTAAACTATTTCTTTTTTTTTTATTTTTATTTTGGTAAAACACAATAAACAAATATTTTCTCACCTACACTTGCTAAATATTTGGGCAACAAGTTGGGTTCAAAAATATTGCTTATATTCGATACATGAGAAATTACTATATATTTCGTAATCTAAATATTACCAAAACAAAAAAACACTTGTACATATATACTACATAAATGAAAGGAAGAAAGTTGGTCCAAAAATAAAAATTTCAACGACAAGGAAGATCTTGTTAATTGTAGGGTCAATAAAGAGGGACCTAGCCATGCCTCTTGCTCATGCTCATGCTCATGCGCATAGGATCTCACTAGTCACTACTAGTATCTCAGTTTCCTTATTTGCACGTCCTTCCCACATTCTTCTCTTTTTTCTTTTTTCTTTTTTTTAAAAATATAGAAAACAAAACGAAAATAAAAATAAAAATAGAGGAATAGAAGCAAAGCAATGAATAAAAG
>BSSO01002582.1:0-18866 GCA_030267885.1 Mesembryanthemum crystallinum
AAAGTCTTCATTCAAATCTTCTAACACTCTCCAAATTACAAAAGCAGCATCTCCAAGTTGGGTTGGCCGGGTAATCATTCTTTATTTATTTTATTAGATTTGCTAGGATGGGATATTTAGTGATATGACAACCCAAGTAGAAAAATTTAATACATACATACATACATACATACATATATACATACATACATACATATACACACACACACACACACACACATATATAATAATAATAATAATAATAATAATAATAATAATAATAATAATAATAATAATAATAATAATAATAATAATAATAATAATAATAATAATTTCGGTTTGGACTTTGGACTTTGGACTCCAAAGGGTCAAGTCCAAATCCAAATCCAAAGTCCAAATTTTTTATTTTTTGAGTCCGAATCCAATCCGAATTACAAAAAGTCCGACCCGAACCAACTAATTCGGTTTGGATTGGTTTGGACTTTGGACTTTATTCGAATAAGTTTCACCCCTAACCTTAGCTTCTGCGACTGTCACCTCCCATATCTCTAAAAGATCTATTATCGCTTCTACTATACACTTACCGTTTCCGTGTTGTAAACCGAAGTACTGAATTATAAGCGGAAATATTGAATTGTTAACGGGTCAAACAATCTAGATTATTCACAAAGTTAATCAAAAACCATCAATCAGACAAGGCCAAAATTTATACGTGAACAAACCCAAAAACCCAAGCCCAGTAACCAGCCCCGTCAGTAAAAGCGAACAACAGACGGCGTTACGAGGAAGACTTGCTGTGCTAATCATCTCTCTCTCTCCTCGCACCACCGTCTTCCTCCATCTCCGCCGCCTCCTCCGCCGCCCGCCACCGCCGGCGATATTCGTCTCTTCTCTCTGTGTTCCTCCTCATGGTAATCTAATCGCCTTCTCTTTCCTTTCTTCTCCTTGATGCTATCCCATTGCTCTACTCGTTGTCGCTGTTGTTGTTGTTGTTGTTGTTGTGGTTGTAATGCTGAGAGTACAAGCATTCATGTTTCTACGAAGGTGGAAAATTCGTAATCGAATAACAATTTGACGTCCCAAAATAAATTGGAATTTCTTGATATGTAGTATTTGAAAGGGTTTATTGTGATCAACCATGTAAATTAACCATAATTTTAGTAGTATTAGTTATGTGGACTATGAACTTCTCCACAATCATCTCACACATGCAAAATCAGGGTCAGTCTTTTTTTTTTTTTTCAAAAAATTGTGTGTTTCGGGGTTCAATTGAGGTGCCCAAGAGTTGTTTTAAAGTGAAATGAATAGTTTATGAGAGAAAGGTAATCATTCTCTTGAGATTTCAAAGTATTAACTTTCATTTTCGAGTATACATCATGTTGTTGTTGTGTGATTGTTTAGTGTCATGTAGGTTTATTAAGATGGATTTTATGGAAAATGAGTTGGTTAGCATGATGAAGATGTCAATCATGCTGTATTCCTCTTTAGGTTAGCGATAAGTGACTCATTTGTTATGTTCTACATGCAGGGTCGGTCCTGACCTTATATAGGCTTAGGGCGAAGTAAATTCAATGGCCCCTAAAGAGTCAATATAACATTCATAAGCTTGCTCTGACGTGAGTCATCGTTTGCTAAATGCTTTATTTGGTAACCGAGACAATAAAGGTGTTTCAACTGCAAAGGAAAGAGAAATATAAAGAAAAACCCAGCAAGAATTGTTTGAGGAACAAATTTTGGTTGACAAACCAACATATTCCAGATAAGGCATGAAATTAATGAAATGGAAGATTAGTAAAGGGATAATTGAGATTGAGACAACGCCCCAAGCTTGGGATTGTAGTGTAAGTTAGTGTTCTAGAGTTTTAGAAGGAGATGGTTGGTTCATTTGGCCCAAGTAGGATGTACTACTAGTGTTCAGTTGTTCCTGAATGTAGGATATTAGATACAAACTCTGTTGTCATGAAAATGTACTCCTCAGCTTGTTAATTGGTCATTATCTTATCTTATCTTGTCATATGTTCTTATATGAATTACTTAGTTGTTTGAGTTCGCCTTAGAGGTACATGCTGTATGAATACCTCAATGCCTTTCACAGGGCCCCAACTTAGGTAGATAATTATAATTATAATTAATAAGCATTATCAATCGCAATTAATATGCATTATCAATCGCATGCATTTATGTAGTTATTCTCTTTTGTAAGGTGCTGTCACAAGGCCTTTTACTTTTAGATTTCAAGTTACTTTGCTATAGTTAGGCTGGAATTCAATACTGACAGATAGGACTCTTCCCCCATCTTGTTAAAAATATGTTAACTTCTTATTCACATTTATAGTATTTTACAGATAATAAACTAGGAGGAGGTGGCATAATGGCCTAAGTATAGACACTTTCCTGCCTTCAGCTTGAACCTACCCTCTCTTTCTTGGCACACTCTCTGCCACTGGGTCTGGATTTAATCTGTGTATAAGGTCATTGATTTACTGTGCGTACTTTTGACCTTTGAACAGGCCTTGATCGTATCTCTCATGATATTTCTTTCCTATTTGCATCTGTCTCTGTCTCTCTTGTAGTCTCGCCCTCTTATTTTGAAGACCTTCTATGAGTGCAATTTCTTGTGATCTGAGAGCTTAATTTCTCCTTACACCTGATTCTACACGCTTCTTTTTATTTGGCTACTTTTCATGTTAAATGTAATTGTTTTTCTTGTTTGCTCTAGAACTGTTGTAGTCTTTTTAACTGATTGGCTCTGCAGTGAACAAGTCTCCAAAGGCCAAGATTTTTCAGTTGACTGGCTCAGAAGACTCAAAGATGTCTCAGCATATGTTGCGATCAAATGATTTGCGTGGGTCCTCTATGGATCCCATTGGCAGAGATGTAAGTGTCTTCTTTTTAAGTTGGTGGCAGTAGTTGTACGTGCTGCTGTTATTCTAAGTGGTACATGTTTGCTGTGTTTACATTTTAGGTATTACCCATACAATCTGGAGCATATGGCTTAGATGATATTTCGGGTTTTGGTGCACGGAGTGGATTGACAGCAGGAAGGATCACTAGAGGCTACCCTGCTTCTCTTGAAGATCCCATTCTAATAAGTCAGAGACGAGAGTATTCTGTGGGAATCAGTCCTGTACCTCCTGGCAATCCAGATTTGATTAATGAGAGACCTGGCTCTCAGCAAAGGGTTAATGGCCTCTCTGTGCCGCCAGCAGAATCCAACATTCTTTTTGTTGACGGCCTTCCAACTGATTGTACCAGAAGAGAAGTTGGACGTATCCTTCTCATTACACTTCAAACGGTGTGATTGTTTTCTATATATATATATAAGTTTTCTTTGTTGTGATAATCTATCACACCAGAGTAATTAATAATGTTGCATGCACATGGCACTAAATGGAATAACAAAGATTTACTTGGAGTTCAACATTATGAAGGATGTGGAGGAACGGACACATACTTTTTTTTTTTTCTTTATATGATCTCATTATTTTTGTATTCTCTTATACCAATTGATCAATGTTAAGATGCTGACATAATGATTTGAATTTTTATTTTTTTTATTCATAGTGTTGACAAGAATATATGTTGGACTAAGGTGGCAAAATCAAATCTGTTCATTGTGCATTTATGCTTACTAGATCATTTTAAGAATACCTCACAAATATCTTGTGGATTAGCAAAGCTATTTTCAATTCGGCTAAAATCCTTACTCTTGGTAATATGTTTTCATTATCTTGCTGATAATATACTGGAAAGCGAAAAAGGAAAAGAGGGAGCGAAAGAGAAGGAAATTCAGGGGAGAGAGAGAGAGAGAGGAAAAATGTCTCAGTATGTTTTAGCAACAATTATTCATCAAAGACACAATATTTTCCTGGCAAGATAGTCTATCAGTAAGCTTCTAAAAGCTTGGAAAATTAGGGACCAAATAATAAAATAATTAATCCTTAATTGAATAGGAAACTAGTTCTTGCTAAATAATATGGAGTATATAATTCTTTCTTTAGCAAATATCTATGAAAAATGCTGAATAAAAGTACAAGATCTTCCAAACATAAGAACATTCTGCGGGCTTCGAATCATTATGTTTGATCCTTTATTGCTAATCTATCATTTGCTTTCCTTTAACATGAAATTCTCTAGATATTTTCCGTCCTTTTATAGGTTTTAAAGATATCAAAGTTATACACAAGGAGCCTAGACGGGTAAGTCCGACAACTATCAACTGCTTTTCATTATTGCTTTCATCCCCCAGTCATTATATTAGACATTGTGGTAAAATAGGAGAAGGATTGGACATTCGATCCTTCTGTCTTTTGTTTGAGACAGAAAGAGAGCGAGAGAGGCAGAAGATGGATGAACGAGTTACTTTATGTGTATGGCAAATCCTTAAGTAATAAGTTAGAAAGAAAAAAAGCAGAATAAATAACAGCAGTTATGGTACGAAGTCCTGACAAGCGTTTCTTTGTGACAGAGATGTTCTGTGTAGCTAGATGCTTGGCATGATGTTTTTCTTGGTATCAAAGTCTTACCAGATATTTGTATTGATAGTCATTATTTAAAGTTGTTTCATAGGTGCCATACTCCCTCAGTTGCTTCATCAATCCATCCAAGAAGAGTTATCATTATTCTCATTTTGGGCTACCCAAAAAGAAAAATATCACCTTTTCTAAGATAATACCTTTATCCCAAATAAATGACTCACTTTTATTTTAGGAATTCCCTATTTGTTGACTTTCATTTATTAGTGACATTTTAGACTTCAACTTAAGCATGCATGGCAAGAATATGTTTACAATTTTGCGCCATATGCCAATGAGATTTGTGTGTGTATGTATATTTCCCCCCCTTAAAAATTGGGTCAAAGAAAGATAATTTCATCAGCCAAAAATATGGCATATGTACAAGTTTAGAGTTTTGACTTGCAAGCGGAACCCTAGTTAAAAATCTCTATTCGTGGGAATCTTGCACTTCTATGTATGGGTCAATGAATCCGATATCTTTTAGGAAGGCTATAGGCTTGCTTCATCATTCCAGCTACACAATTGGATAACACAGTATTCATACCATGTATCTATGGAGGTGGTGTTTGGTTCAGCTTTAACTTTTACGGAATGAAATGGATTCCATTATTCTTAAGAATTTGTATCCTTATGTTTGGTCTGTTTTAGGTTTCTTCATACGGGGATTCAAATCCCCCCTACATTGGCACCACCTCTTTATTTTTTGGATAATGAAAATAATTGTAGTAATAGCGAAAAAGTGTGTGGAGAGGACAAGATGTCCTCATTACATCCCCTTTCAACATTTTCTCCTTATGCAATGCCCATGCCACCTATGCATTTCCATGGTTGCTACTACAACACTTTCTTTTTAGGAAGGGATAAAGATAAGACAATGGCACCAAAAGGTCACGGGCTACAAATGGGTGGCCAATGAGCACAGAGCGGGGTCTATGATCCCAAATTTGTGGTTATTGGCCTTTTGTGGTAGGCAGTTATTGTTGAGCTTGCTGCAGGTTGTACGAGAGAGACATGTAGTGGGAGAGGGAGAGGGAGAGAGAGAGGGAGAGGAGGGAGAGGGCGCCATGACCGATGGTTAGGGGTGAAGATGGAATGGATGGTGGGTATGGCAATGGTTGAATAAAAGCATCGGAAGGGGATGAGAAACACACTTCGTAATTGTACAAATTTTTTAACCTTGGCCTTCCCCCGTCCAACCAGTCTCCTTAGGGCCATTGGAGGTTTTCTTGGCCGTTAACTTCAAGGCCCATGGGATTAGTCGAGCAAAACTGGTAACCACGTTATCAGGAACAAAGAGAAAAAAAAACCTTGTCTTTTTCCTTATTACATATTTTGCATTTGCATTGAAAATTTAGGTCTTGTTCAATTTGACTAATTTGTGAGAGGAAAAGTAAGTTGTTGAATAGAATAAGTATAGAATGCTAATGACAAAATGAAAAGAGTTTAAGGAACTTTTCTCTATTAAAATGAAGAAAAAGAAATTTATTCAGAGAGAAAGAATACAAGAGAGAAACAAGCCTACGTGAATAAGCCTATATAAGTCTGCTCATTCAAATAACTATTCCAATGAGGGAAATCATTCGATTTCTCCTATGAGGGGCTCCGCTATGGAGGTTTTGTCGACATTCAGGAGAATGGGCGCAAGCGCCGTTGTGTAGTTTTGGCGGTGTTCATGGTGCGGTGGGTGTGCGTGTGCAAGGTCCTGGGTTTGGCTTTGTAAGACTGAGTAGATTGGCACAAAAAAGACGATTTGGGCGTCTTCTTGGTTGGATCAAGGTTCGATCCAAAAAGGTTGGTTTCTTGAGTTAGGTCTCTCATCGAGGGGAAGGCTGTCGGCTATTTACGTCCCTGGTGTGTCGGAGAACAAGAGGTGGGTAAATTTAAGGGCAGTGCTGCAGGAGAGTGTGCACGGGCCAGCGGTGCTAGGTCATCAATGATCGGGTGGCAAAGTGTTGTATGAATCTTGATCTGGTAGCAGATTGGGCTTTAAGGGCCATCAGATTTTGCGGGTGTGGCAGATCGTGGCCAGAAGGAGTTGAAAAGCAGCGGTTAGGGTTTACACAGAAGGCTGGGGCGGCACATGAGGGTGAAGCACGTGAGGCGCGTGCATTGATGAGCAGGGCTCGTGGATTGGACCAGAATGCTTCGGTCACATCTACAAGGGATTTACACCACTTTTTCAGGTTAATCATATTGTGCTTGATATGGGCCAGTTAATATCTCCTTTACTTGCTCATACTGCTTCCTTTAGTCCTTCCCTTTTGGAGGGATTGAAACTCGGGGTAAACTGTAAGGAATTACTCAGCATGCAGGTGCTGGAAGCCCAGGTACGTGAGCCCTACAGATGGTGATGATTCTGGGGTTGGGAGTGAGTCACCACAGAAGCTGGTATGATAAAAGGCCTTATTGTTTTCCCTGGTGGCAGCAATTCCAAACTGAGGCAGAATTCTGGTCAGGGAGTGAGTGCGTACTGCTTTCAGGAGACTCCACCTTTGGCTGGCAATGAGAATCAGAAATGCGGGATGTTCCTTGTTTGGGGACGACCCTAAGACCTGGGTTCAAAGAGCGCATCTCTTAGGGGAATTTTCAAGATAAGGATGCAATTTTGGACGCGAATGATAGCTCTTACTTTGAAGATGAGTTTAGCTTAGGAGGTAATGACATGCTTATAGATGATCTTAGAACTTAGAAGGGCTAACTCAAGGGAGGAATGGGGCCCCATGTGTCTGAAAGTTCGAGTGTGGATCTGCAAGACACCCATATTTTTAGAGAAGGGGAAGCAGGATGCTCTTCCAAGCCAGGCTTGGCTAGTTTGGAAAGTCCTCAGAAGGAATCTGTGCTTTTGCAACAGCTGTCAATACGGGGCCTTGGCGAAGAATGGTGTTGGTGGTCGCGGCGATGGAATTCTCCCAACTCCATCGTTACCAAATTTCATGTTTGGTAATGAAGAAGTGGATGTGCAAGGACACACTATTGTTGAGGCATTGGGGATAAAGCTTGTTGATCGCATGGCAAAGGATCTCACCTTTGATGCTCAGGTGTACTCTAGGAAGAAGAAGGGTAACCTGGAGCTGGAGCGCTTAAAATATAGCATAAGTTATGATGGTTGTACTGACAAAGTTGTGGTGTTGACTTGTTATACATATTTATCTTTTTACGTCTGGCTGGTTTGGCTTGGGGTCTATTCTTCTGTTTAGAATGGTTTATTCTGTTTCCTTGTATTTTTTCTCATCATTTCGATAAAATTCTTTTTGTAGTCTTGAAAAATAGAACTTTTGCCAGAACTACAACTATCATAATTTATGGAGTACTAGATTTTTAAAATTTTCAGCTCACGAATAGTCAAATACCCTTCTTCCCAGAGTAAGTTTGAGGACTCATGGGATCAACGAGTTTAAATCCCATTGCATAAGTGCCTGAACACAGACATCGTGAAATCCATTCCCACATTTGTTATGTCCAGCCTGCTGTGAAGCCTCAGGTCTCTGTTGGGAAATCCCCCAGTCTTCGGTGTCCTGCCTAATATTCACCCCTTTTCCAGCTTCAGTTACCTTACCTTGTGCTGCTTATTCAAAGAACAACCTGTGTCATCCTCCTTGGCAAAAATAGTGCTCTGCAAATTCGCAGTAGGGGTTTCAGACACGTGATACCCAGTCCTCTTTTGAGTTGGCTTACCTAAGATCATCTGTAAGCAAACTGTCTAGATCTCTGCCAATGAGAACTATCGTCCCCAGAGCAAACATCCTCAACTTGAACGCTGCCATTAAAGAAGCCTTATTCCAACCGTTCCCTGAAGGCAGAATCTTACACGTATCCTCTTTGCTCGAACTGGGAAAGTCCAACATAATGAATCTGTGTCCAGAACACATCACTTTCTTATGTTCCTTTGACCCATCAATCCCAGTTGAGGAACAATGTCCTCCCTGCTCATGCACACTTCACACCCCAACCCCCTGCGTACTCGCTCACTCTACTGGACGTGGTTCAATCTGCTGCCTTACCTTAACATTATGAGCGCCTATAAGATGAGACCCCTCCAGTTCTTTTTGTGAAGCTTGACTTTGCTGATGGCAGTTTTCCAAAGTGAGCCCAACCTTCAGCCCCTTTACAGGAATTCTGCCTTTGCCACTGCGTTCAGCACTATGGGGAGCGAAACGGCCTTAAATCAAGCTCAATATCAATGGTAGTGCCTGAGGAATTGTGAGCACTGACCAGCAAGCACCTTCTGGCTTGCCAAATGCTTCCTTCCTCGCTTCCCACGCACCTCTTTCTTATTCTGTGGAAACCCTATCTAGCTAGGGACCATCCAGGCCATCACGTGTTGCATCTCCAGCAGCCCTTGTTACCAAGTTGAATTGAACTGTCACCTCCTGACCTAGAAGAGGGAGGCACCAACGAACCCTCCAGCTCCATGCGCAACGCCTCTCCAGAAATTGACCACTTCATCCTTGAATCCACCGGGGACGAAGAGTGCTGATGATATGCCCCTTGAGGAGACCCTTAACTCAAGAAAACGTCCTCTGGTGTCAGTTCAAACCTTAACCCAACCCCTATGTCGCCCAAACCTCATGTTTCGCTCCTATCTACTCAACCTAGCAAACGCAGAGCCCAAAACCTCACATACCCAGTGCCATGGTGCGCCGGCAACACCGACGGTCCCTTCTACAACCCTTCTCCTAAATGTTAAAGGAGCCCTCATTTTATCTGAGAGGTTTTTTCATAAAGGGGATGTAAAATTATATGAGGGCCCGATATTATCCCCCTGAATCCGGAAGTAGGAAGCATTTTGTGAGAGGTAGAAGTGTAGAACTACCATATTTGGTGGAAAGTTCTATTTCCACTATTTTGCCAATTTGTTGTCAAACTAAACAAGCCCACCATTTGCCACTCCCAGAAATGAATTGCAGCTCCTATGTGACTTCTTGTCAATCAAACAACCTCATGTTCCTTATGTCAAGCAAACAACTTTAAGCATTTCTCTAGAAGTTTTGTAGGAAAATTAATTTGTGGACAGTGCAATTTCCTCTATAATCTTAGCTCCTGTGTTTTTTTTCTTCATCAGTAGTAAAATACTTTTTACCTCTATAAAAAAAATCTTATTCCTATGTGAACCAAACAAGTTTAGCCGTGGAGGATGTCGTTTGGCACTCTTATTGAACTATATTCCAGATAATTATGTCTGAGTTTTGGTAAGGAATAGGAGAAGTTGTTGCTTCTGCGATGATCTTTTGGTTTACTCGCAGTGAAACACATGCTTAAAACTTCTGAAACAAGTTCTTACTGTTTATTTGTCTTTTCCTTGATAAAGTATGATTTGTTTGTCTTAGGGATCATGTGGTCTACTCTCATTCTCTTTGGGCTCATATGGCATGAGCCTCTTAAAGGGGTTCTCTACTAATTTGGCATGTATATAATTCTTTTAGCTCTTTGGAGAACCTATTTTCTTTATAAAAAATCTTTTTAAAAAAAACTAGGGAGCTGCTGGCCCAAAAGGAAAAAAGAAGCATAACCAAAAATCTGAATGTCAGATTACTTTTCATTTAAAAGTATCTGTGATAGTGAAATGGCTGGGTAACAATGGTTAGAACACTGTAATTTTCCCTATGTTCCTGTACTTCTTTAGATGCCATTAAAGTTATCAGGACAAAGTCTGAAGAGTCTCTAGTATGATTTGTTCATGGTTGTGGTGGAGGTTTCTCTTTCCCTTTCTAACGGATTTTAATTCTCTAACCCGACTTTCAGAGTGGAGACAAGGCTTTGGTTCTGTGCTTTGTCGAGTTCAATGATCCAAAATGTGCAATTACCGCTATGGAAGCACTTCAAGGTGAACAGTTTCTTGTGAATTTGTTGTATCTGCTATTTTTTGCAATTTCCCAAAAAATCACTTATTGCTTGTCTTTTCAACTTGCTGGTGTGATGTGCTATATCAATATTTTGAGCATATTAAAGGATTGACGGTCCATCACAAATTGCTCAGAAGTTGTCTCTTCTACTTGATTAATGTGGAAGTCATATAAAAGATTATATTCAGTAGATTGTGTGATCTTTCTCTTCCAGTAGTACCCACATTAACAAACCAAAAAATTAAAATAAAAAAAGAAGAAGAAAGAAGTCACCCATTAAGAAAAGGAGGAAGACAAAGTACAACAAGCAGTGGGGTGGCTAACGAGAGAAAATGATTTCATCTGAAGAAGAATCATGATTCATTAGTATCTGCTCCCCAGTTCTAAGCTATTTGGTTCATAATTTGCCTTGTGAACTTTTCAAAGTTGCAAACTACAAATTCATTTGTGGACTTTTGAACACTTTAAGTTTAGTTCTAATTTATCATTACTTTTTTGGTTCATTCATTTGGGGTTTTTCTGAGCTTTTGTGCAGGCTACAAGTTTGATGACAAGAAGCCGAATTCTTCAATCCTAAGAATCCATTTTGCACATTTTCCATTCCGCCTGCCTTCTGAGCATGATGATCAACGATTGGGAACGCAATGACAGGCACGAGCATACTGCATACTACTAGATGGCAAATCACCATGTTTCAGCCTTTCGAAAGGTTTGGCTCTGTTTGTTCACCTGTTACTTATGTTTATAGAGGTTAGCTTAGAAAGCTTTCCTGTTTCTTTTTTCTTTTACCTTCTGGTTGGGTGAGGTACCAATTGCAAGGTCACATGGAGGAAGGCTGCTGTAAAATATCTCTTGATATTTAATATATAGGTCTTGAATCTAAAGTCTTTTGTCCTCTCCAGAGATGATGTTCCTCATTTCTTAACTCATGTCTTATTTTTCATTAGGTGTTGATTCAACTGACTGGCCCGTTCCTGGTAGTTTAGCTGCCTCTGTATATAAAACTGAACTATTCACATGCACTACGCATGTTTCTATCTGGTTCTCTAGATTGTTGAACTGGAACTCTGAATGGCAACTTCTCGTTTGAGTAGTAATTTGTCAGTTTGTTATTGTTTTGACAAAATTTTCACTAGTATGATAATGAAAAATGGAGAATGATTCAAGAAAAGGGTACCCTTAAAACTCCTCTTGTTGATAGGGTGTTTGATCAGGTAAACGAGCCAGTAAGATCGGGTTTGATAGGTTTTTAGGTCGGGTTGATTCATAATGCCCTTTTTTTGTTCTTTTTTGTTTCAGGTTCGGTACAGGTCGGGTTCAGATATTAGGCCGGGTTAACTTTTACCGGGTTTTGTCGTGCATTTTATACATTGAATGTATATGGGTAAACTGGGTATCATTGTTCAATTGATTCCCACTCTCTTTTGGGCTTTGAGGCCGCTAACATTGAACGTGGTTGGCTAGGTTATGGACCTTGAAATTACGTAGCAGCTGTTTGGTTCACTGAACATATGAAGATGTGGTCAAAGATTGTCATTATCATTTTGGTTCTCTTGCTTGCTAGTATAGAAATAGATATTTGGACTATCAGCAATAGAAGACATTGCCTAATAAATGGGGAACAACAATAACATAAACACCCAGGTTTGAACCCTCTTGTTGGACTGTAAGCTTATACTACATTCGTCGAGAAAATGTAAGTTGCAAAACTAACCTAAATTGATAGCATTATAGAATATGAATAAAATAGGGCTTTAATGAAACTATATGAGTGAAGATTATGAAAAATGACGTCTTTAGATTAGCATTTGTAGACAAATCTAATACAGTACTATGTATGTTTCATATCACAAATTAATATAGTTTTTCGTGTAATACCCAAGGTCGTGTATTGGAAGTGCCCTATAGCCACGCCAAAAGATGAAGAAATTCTCTATGCAAACACCAATGAAAAAAAAAGTTTATCCAAAAAATCAAGCAAGCCATTTTTTTTTTTTGTTTTTTTTTTTTTGTAATCAAGAGTATTTTCTAAATTAAAACATCTTTCAAAACAACTATAACATCCTCTAGAACATAAGCAATATTTTTAAATATTATAAACTTCCTTTGTTTCAAAAAGTATGTCGGACTTTGAAAACTGTAACTCAACATGTGAATTACAGTTTTTAAAGTTGGACTTACTTTTAAGACGTAGGAACTATCATGAAGTTTAACCGATAAATTATTCAGAGGAAATATGTATTTAAAACCCGTTGAGTGTTCACATCAACATGTAGATTGGGAAAACAATTGAATTCAGGTTTGCATTTGTAAAATGTAGAGTCAAAGACAATCCATGAGTGATGAGAGTGGATCAACAAAACTTGTCCATCCTCATCACGTGGTATTTGGCCCTAGTCCTCATCCAACCGACTACTGCGTTCACATTGATCTTCGGCTAAGATAGTTTGGTTATTTTGGAATTTTGTTTCCTTATTTTAATTTGCAAGATTTTACTAATCTATAGTACTTGAATCTACCATCTTTCTTTACATAATTTTATTGACCTTAAAAGTCAATATAGGACATTTAAGTTAAATGAATCAAGGAAAAGATTAAGATTTTGTTGGTTATGATATCAACCACCTTTTAAATATGTCAAATCTTAAGAAATTATTATTTATTATGCTTTTCAAATTTCAGATTATCCACCTTATAATTTTTGGTGAAATTTATTATTTTGACCTATATAACTAATTATTTGGTATATTAGTTTATATAAAAAAAATGTTCTAATATTTTGTGATGTGAACCTTTTTTTTCCTCTTACTGTGAATATCTATGCGCATATAGTTTGATAGAGATCAATAGAAAAAAAAAAAATCACCAAACTAGATAACTACAATATGATAACCAAATATGTCAATAACACTACTACATTTTATATTTACGATACTTTGTTTATTTATTTATTATAGTAAAGGGTTACAAAATGAATGAATGGAAAAAAGAAAAAAAAAAAAAAAGAAACCTTATCCTCAACACCCCACATGTTTCATGCTCATCTTTCCCTAACATGTCTTCAACACTTGAGCAGTTACACTAATAACTTTTCGGCTCCTTTCTTTTCCCACCGTCCTAACTATGGGGTTCACTACTCTGGCTATGAAGGTCGTGTAGGCTTCGCAAATCCCACGACTCCACAACACAATTAACTCAAAAGTGATATATCTCTCACTTATTTCATATTAAAAATGGGATGTAACTAAGATTTGTCCAAGGCAAATCAATAATTTATATTACCTGCTAACGTAAAACCTTTTAATGGAAAATATATACATTTTACCATGACAAAAGATTATTGTATAATAAACTTATAGCTTGATAGAAATATATAGATGCTAGTTGCGATCAATGTTTAGGGTCTTCTATTCGGAGTTTCTATTTCAATAGCCGATTTACAAGTTAATTACCATTAGTAACTATGTGTAGTAATATTGATAACAACACATTCTGTTAGTTTTGATTACATAACATAATTATGTAAATCTCAATCAAATACATCTCAATTTCAACCAAATCTATTATTGTGAATGAGCATAATATTTTCAACAATTATTATTGCATATCAAGACTTTTAATTTTTGACCCATCTCCATCTTTTTAGAAAGGAGCATATATTAGTCAATATTCCTTGAAATTACTTCTTGTGAGAAGAAATAAAAACCCCTCAATCAATGGCTTTGATCAAAATGACCAATGCTAAAGTTTCCTTAAACAAAGGTGAGTACATGATCATTAGTACCATTAATTTTGTACACACAATAAAGAATTGCACAAGGTGTGAACACAAAACAATATGCTTATGACAAGTCACATCTTTCTCCAACCAAGTCATTGTCAATGAACATAAAATAAAGTTGAGGAAAAATTTTTATGTGTTGCAAAAATGCATGATATCCAAGAACCAATCATATGTTATCTTATGAGGCATGCATGATAGAAGCCTCTATTTTATCTCATGTCATTTGAGCCAAATGGGGAATATAATAAAAACAACATGCACTTTAATTACTCTATACCCTAAAGTTGGTATTTTTCCACTAGTCAACATCAATTAGCCGTTCCTTTCCAAACCACCTCTTATCTTTCTCCCTATTAAATATTGTACTGCATGTTTTTTTTTCATGTGTCATTTTAGTCTACAAAGTTCATATTGGTTGAATAAGAGATAGTGGCCCATAAAAAAAAATTATAAGAAAATTGGAGTATTTGAGTAATTTGAATAAATACATAATCCAACCATATCAGGGAGTTGGTTCTACTTTAAAAAGTGTAGCGCACTGTATGCGAGTTGCAGATTTTAAAGTTGGATAAACTTTTTTGGATAGAGGGGATATGTAACTTTTCTTTTGTACATAAAACATGCACTTTTAAGTTCTGTATATGAGATAATTCATGTAAAAAATCTTCAAAGTATTAGCCCTATTTGGTTGGATATAAGCTTGCAACGTAAGTGTATATGTTCAATGGAAGTTGGTTACATTATTATTTGGTTGATTGACTTTTATGTAACTTCAATTTCCTTATGAAACTTACTTCACATGAAACATGGTAAGTTGCTTACCTAAGGAGGTTAGGTAAGTGGAACTTCTCATGCTCTTCCAACCATATGTAGTACACACAAGCCTAAATAAAGTCAATGCTTACATAAGTAGATGGGGTTATATTTGTCATTTTGTAATTACTTTCAAGTAAGTCAATTTAATTAACCAAACAAAGACGATTTCTATGGATTTACAACTTTCCTATGTAATTTCAATTTCCATGCATTTACAATTTGCCTAGAAAGTTGATCCTAGCGAACCAAACAAGGCCTAAGAATTGCATAAGAAATTCCAGAATTATTATCTTACTACTTTGAAAATAACCTTTAAAAGATGCCTGTAAATACTAAATACTACATATATAGATATAGTTCCAATAATTCTAATAGATATTTCTTTTCCCTCTCCAAAAAATAATACTTAGGTATTTCCTTTTTTGGGTGGAGTGACAGATTGGGTTTTCTCAGCAATATCATATGGGCTTCTGCAGTTTTAAACATGGAATTTATGATCCCTAATCCTTTTATTCAGGCTTCAGAACCATTGACAGATTTACATGTGACAGTACTGGACCTGTTGCTCATGTTATTTTTATCTTCTCAAAAAGATTCTATGATTTACAGTTAGCTGTTGGTGTTATGGTGGTTATGGTGGCTATTATCACCATATCTCATCATAAAATACTTCCAGTTCAGGCTTAAATAAAGATTCATCTGAACCATGTATCTCAGTAAAGATAAAAGTATTTCCACTAAATTAGATTATCATAATAAGGTTGACTTAAGTAGAATAAAGATAGATAAGGAGTATTACTTTAATCCCTCGTTAGATTGTCAAGCATATTGAATCACAGTTTGCATTCACACTTGAGGAGGATCAAAATAAATGGTTACTGGAATTAAGACGCTTTTGTTATTAGGCTTAAGGTTGCGTACATCTTGGTTTTGATCCATATTTGGTGTTGTTGTTGTTGTTGTATAGTCGTGTTATTAGGAGTACGAGAAGACTCGGAAACACTACTTAACCTAAGGGTAGGAAATGGCTAATTTACTCCAAGGCCCTATTCTTTTCGTCGTTACCATTCTACAATCTGTTCAGCTCAGTTTTGTTATGCTATACCAGTTCAATTCTCTTCCGTTTCATTCTTTCCCATTCCAATACGTCGAAAAGAACAGGACTTAACATAACTTAAGTAAGACATCATCCAAGTACTTATTATCTAAAATGAGGGGGTGGTATTTTGGCCTCAGGGTCAGAAACAAACAAGTGATGATCTCAATGGAATCACCTCAAGCCTGAAAAGTAGTGGGAACAGAAACACCTCCTTAAGCAACAGTTTTCCCTAGTCAACTTTTGTTTTGTTGGATCAAAAGGAGACAGGTATATATGAATTGAAAACTTCAACAAAATCCTCAAGATTCTCAAAATATTACCAATATATGCAACAGCTCTCAACTAAGAATAACAGAATTCATTTAAATCATAGTATGAAAGAATGATACAGATTGAGATCACTATAAATTAGATCCATTTCTTGATCAGCAGCAATAAAAGTATGAACCAAAGTATTACATCACCTAATTTTGCTATGTATAAATACAATAATGAACTATGCATTCCAAAATTCACCAACTTGGGAATGAAGTATACAAGAATCTTGAAGAGCCCCTATAACAAATTGAACTATGACCATATATGGAGCTTTTTACAGCACAAAGGGAAAAACCTATTAGCAAAATTGCACCAGTATTTTCATCACAAAAAGCCAGTACCAGCAAGGCCATGATGCAACAGATTATGAGCAATTGCATCTCTAGTCTTCATTGAACTCATAGACTGCAACGGAATTTCCGGGACCATCTCATCATCAAAGAGATCAAAATTCAGGCTAGGATCCATCTCTTCCCCTTTCATTTCACATATATTATGCAGAACACAGCAAGCTCCAAGAACCACAGGCAATTCTTGAAGTTTCACCTCGGTTCGCTTCTGCAAGCAACTCCATCTTCCTTTCAACCTTGCAAATGCATCCTTGGAAACCTTCTGAATCTCCCCAATCTTCTCATTAAAAGCATGTTGTGTCCAAGTAAGATTCGACTGAGTGTAGGGCACTAGGACCCAATCCATTAAGGGATACCCTGAATTCCCAACAACCCAAACACCCTTCAAATTCCCTTGAGTACCCCTTTGATACAATGCTGACTTCTCCAATACTTTGTCATCAGGCATTGAACCAGGCCATCCAATGCACACATCAGTAAACACCCCTTTCGGATCAACCACACCTTGAACCGTGATCGAATAAGACGTCTTCTGATTCCTTTCGGTGTGGCGCTTATTGAAATAAGCAGCCACACTGATCTTAGGTGCAATAATAGGAATATGTGTTGTATACATAGAACCCACCACATTAGGAATTCCGGAAAGAGACTCGAATTCCTCCTTAATCCTCCTAACCGAATCCTCATTCGGCCATAACAGATACCTGGGCATCAAAACACTCCTAATTGCAGCACAAACCTCAAGAACAAGCTTATGACAAGTTGAAATACCCAACCCAAATCTCTTAGACACTAACCTAAGTGGCTCCCCAGTTGCTAACCTATATATACACACTGCCACACGCTGCTTAACTGGAATTGCAGCCCTCAACATTGTATCCTCTTTAGCAACAACTGAATTCAGCTCATCACAAATCAACTCAAATGTTGATTTCCCCATTCTAAACACTTTCCTAAACTCCTCCTCAGGAAATTCAGGACTATTACACTCATCCCACCAAGCCTTAGACCTATCTTTAACCCACAATCTACGCTGATGACTCACGGATGAACCCTTATTTGACTCGAGATTACCACTATTTTCAATAATCCCAGTTGCAGCAACAGTAACAGCAGAATTAGCAGCTGCCCTTGATCTCTTTCTCCTTGACCTATCACTTTCATCCAACCCCTCATAATAATCCTGCACCGTTGAATAATAATCCAACATAGCTTGTGTTTTCTTCTTGTGGGTAGCTTCAAAATTGGATTTTTCTTGGTGGGCAATCTCATCCCACTCTTCTTTATCAATCTTCTCTTGGTCTTCCAATAACAAGAAAGAAGTAATCATCTCTTTAAACCCCTTATTGGATTCTTTCTTTTCCTCACAATTCCCACCACCATCTGCACCATTCCCATCTTTCTTCCTTCTCTTCCTACCTCCATTGCTGTGCTTGTTACTGCTCATATCTGATGCTGCAAGTTGGGATTTTCAGAATCAGGATGAAATTGAAATTGAAGTTCAACCCAGGTAGAGATTAAGGAAGATAAATTCATGAACAAAAAAAGGGAGAGACAAAGAAGGGGACAGATAGAGAAAGTGATTGGGGAGAAGTGTTGTGCACTTTATATGTTCGATGAAATGCGTGAGAGAAGTGTGAACGCGTTTGAGGAACAGAGTTGCAAGGTTTGAAACAACTTACTCTTTCTTATTAAAGGTGGGATTTTTTTTCAAAGGAGAGAGAAATGAATGAATGACCTTGGAAGGTGTGAACAGAGGGGTGATTGTGGGGTGATGTATGGGATTTGTGAGTTGGTGATGGACGGTGACTTGTATAAGATTTTTGTGGGCGTTTTTGTCTCTCAGAAATTTGGGGAAAGGGAAGCAACCATGAAATTGCTTACATGCAGAGAAAGTCAAAAGTTCGGCTGAATCTCAAATCTGTTTATACATACAGAGATGGAGAATAGTAAACTCAACTGGCTTTTTGAGGGCCAAAATGCCAAATGGGTATTAAAAAAATACCCTATTGCCACATTGATATTTAAAAAAATTCCGGCGATATTAGGGTATTTAAAATGACCAATTTGCGCACTTTAGTCCAAAAATTGAAATTCCGGCGAAAACTTCCGGCGATGCGTACTTTTTAAATATGTTTTTTCTATTTTTTTCAATTTTCT
>BSSO01002583.1:0-18857 GCA_030267885.1 Mesembryanthemum crystallinum
TATCATCTAACCAAACATCTTGTAAGGGAATTTGTTTCTTGATTCCATTACTAGGCCCAAAATATTCTGAACCAAACGGGCCCTAAGTAACATGTGGACCTTAGACCATACTAATGTGGCAAAACCATCATCTTCTTTAGTCATAATCATAGTACCAGATTACCTTTAAAAGTAAAACCAGGGTCTAGAAACCCCCCAAAAACCCACAGATGGTTTTCTTATACTAACAGAGCCTCTTGTTTTTTTCTTTCTTTCTTAATTTTTTTTTTTTTCACATCAAAGGTATCACAATCACTATTCTAACGCTGACTTGTACACCCATATATAAGGCGAGATTCAAGTACCTGACCTTGGTTAAAGGTGGATAAGTCCTGTCGACTCAACACACCCCCTTTTTTCTTTCTTTCTTAATTTAATAGTAATACCAGAGCTTTTGTTGGAAAAGTGAGAAGAAAAAACCACCCAAAATTATTCATTCTACGTGTCCATTAAAACAGGGGACACCGCTTAAAACAGAATCCCCTGTTTTCTAAGTTTATTAAGTAGAATCCAAATCCATTTTGGATATAAATACCCCAATTCATTGGATGATCATAAACCATCCATCACTCATAAATCTATAAATTACTTTACTAATTTATTTTCAACCAAAGAGCTTTTCTTGGGGAGAAATTCATCAACGCCTTTTCTTGGAGAAGAATTCGGTTCATTGTTCTTATAAATTACCACCCATTTGATCTTCTGGGTCGAAGATTAAGGAAAAAACAAAAAATAAAAGATGTCAACTGCTGGTCAAGTTATTCGTTGCAAAGGTATGATGATTGATTAAATGTGATTTATTTACTGATTTGATTCATGGGTATTTGATAGATTTTCATTTTTGAGGCTTTAAATAATCAAATTCTGGGTTTGATCATATATTTCTACTGGTTTTCTTAGTTTGTTTAGTGGGTCTTTTTCTTTTTTCTGCTTTTTTGCCTTTTCATTTACTAGAGAATATTTGTTAGTGTGATGTCTGTTGCCATCAAGATGAATCTACAGATTATGGTCCTCTATTATGTATGGATCAATTGATGTACTATGTTTATTTTATTGATGTACTTTTTAGTTTTAATTTTAATAATTCTTTTAAATTAAAAGTTGCAATCCTGGTCTTCTGATTCTCACTTGTAATTGATGTTCTGTGTTATTATATTGTACTCACTCTTCTGTCATTAGCAGCTAAAAGAAACTTGCCATTTCTAAAAATCCTATCGCACTTTAGGATATGTGAAATCCAACATAAATATAAATGAAGTAACTGGAATCTCACATGTTTAATTAATCTGATGAACAATACATACCCCTAGTTTGTGTGAATCTTAACAAATACTACCACCAAAATACCCAATGTGAATCCTATTTTTTCCGGGTTTGGTTTGGAGAGGTCAAGATGTACACAACCTAATTTCGACGCAGTAGAATGTGTGACAAAACATTATGTAAAAGAGGACTTCTAAACAAATCATGGTCTAATGTTTATGGATGCAGCTGCTGTGGCATGGGAAGCAGGGAAGCCCCTAGTTATGGAGGAAGTGGAGGTGGCTCCACCACAGAAAATGGAGGTTCGTGTGAAGATCCTCGTCACCTCCCTTTGCCACACTGATGTATACTTCTGGGAAGCTAAGGTATTATTTGCTACCTTCATAATTGAGAGGATGTACTACCATCTGGATTTTTTGTTTCAATTCACTGATACTCATTTGTGTTTGTACCAATTTGTGTATAGGGCCAAACACCGGTTTTCCCTCGTATCCTCGGTCACGAAGCTGGAGGGTATGTTAGTGTCCTTTAAACAGTTGATTTGCTATGTTGAATGTGCATTTCTGAATAACGGTTCAAAGCCTGTGTTTCTAAGTGTTTGTTGGGAACTTGAATTTGAAGTCCAAATCCAAAATGATTTTATAAATGAATGACTAATAGTGTAATTGTGGACTTGAAAATTGAGACTAATTTATTGCCTTTCACAAAAGCTCAAAACTAGAGAATTTCAAATGACACTTTACCGCTTTGGCATTTGATCTTTTCCCTCGTTCCTTTTCTCTCTTGGCCTTTAAATTCCAAAATATTTTGTAAAGGCTAAAAACTTGAATCAACTCCAGAATTTGAAATCCGTTCCCAAACCCAATGTAAAGGTGTTTTTATAACATTAAGATTGTATGTTTGGGCATTGATTGTTGTGTGCTCTGTAATTTCAGAATCGTGGAAAGTGTTGGAGAGGGTGTGACAGACCTGCAGCCAGGGGATCATGTCCTCCCTGTGTTCACCGGTGAATGCAAGGAATGTGCGCACTGCAAGTCAGAGGAGAGTAACATGTGTGATCTGCTCAGGATCAACACTGACAGGGGCGTGATGCTTAGCGATGGAAAGTCGCGTTTCACAATCAATGGCAAGGAGATTTACCACTTTGTTGGGACGTCCACATTTAGCGAGTACACAGTGGTTCATGTCGGGTGCTTGGCTAAGATCAACCCTGAAGCACCACTTGACAAAGTCTGTGTTCTCAGCTGTGGGATCGCTACAGGTGCCTGATCAAACTATGAATCTTCGTTGTTAGTTGATATATGAGATGACGGTTAACACATGGTTTATGAATGTTGTTTGTCATTTTCGTGGCAGGTTTTGGTGCTACTGTGAATGTTGCTAAACCAAAGAAGGGCCAAACTGTTGCTGTTTTTGGCCTAGGAGCTGTTGGTCTTGCGGTTAGAATCTCCCGTTTAGTATTGTTTACTTGTTAATATTATAATCATAAACCATTTCCAATGAAACCAAGGAGGTGTGGTTGAGTGGATAGGGACTCATCCACCCTTAACCAAGGTCGGGTGTTCGAATCTCGGCTTGGTTATGGAGCAGCGCCTACAAGCCAGCGCGATACCCTTGGTGTGAACCTTANAAAAAAAAAAAAAAACATTTCCAATGAAATTCCATAGATAAAAGTTTTGATTATTCATTTTCTTCAGGCTTGTGAGGGTGCTAGAGTTTCTGGTGCATCAAGGATCATTGGTGTGGACTTGGTTTCTAGTAGATATGAACCAGGTAAAAACGACTATGCCGATCATTACTGTCTTTCTATAACTGATGCCATACATGAGAATTGTTGAGAAGCATTTTTGTCATGTCTCTCATTTATTGAACACCAGTCTGATGAGGTTCTTGTTGCCTGTTTAACAGCAAAGAAGTTTGGTGTCACTGATTTTGTGAACCCTAAAGACCATGACAAACCAGTGCAAGAGGTTCCATCTCTTCTTTTTGTTTATCAACCACTAACTAGTTATATATCAAGGCCTTTTGTGGTCTAGTCCTTGTCTGATCGACATGTCTTGGATTTGTGTCGATAGGTAATTGCTGAGATGACCAATGGCGGAGTAGACCGAAGTATTGAATGTACAGGGAACATCCAAGCCATGATTTCCGCATTTGAATGTGTCCATGATGTATGTTCTTAAACTCGATTTTCTTATTATTACTTCTTTTAAACTAAACCCCAGACACTGACAACTTATTACATGGGTTTGATGTCTCAGGGTTGGGGTGTTGCTGTGCTCGTTGGGGTGCCCAACAAAGATGATGCCTTCAAGACCCACCCCATGAACTTCCTGAATGAGAGGACTCTCAAGGGAACTTTCTATGGTAACTACAAGCCAAGAACCGATATACCTTTGGTTGTGGAGAAGTACATGAACAAGGTAAACTATCGCATTTAGCCATTCCTGCTTTGCTTAGCTTCCTGAGGCTCCATATTTTTTAGATGAATGGAGTTGAACTGAACTTATCCAAAGATTGTTAATATGTCACGAAGTAAAGCTGTTGCATAATTGAATTGAATTGAATTGAATGCAAAGTTATTGTTTCTTTTTGGGCTAAAAATCGGGTTATTAGCCAATGAGATGGCAATTTGCGAATATATTATGAGCGATCTAATGAGATGATTTATCGGGTATTGTAGGACCTCGAGCTGGACAAATTTATAACCCATGAAGTTTCATTCGATGAAATCAACAAGGCGTTCGACCTCATGTTGAAGGGGGAAAGCATTAGGTGCATGATTCGGATGGATCATTAAATGGCAAATAGAGCCTGGTTTTTCTAGGACGGTAGAAGAGTGAAGAATGAGAGGATAATAAAATAGAGTGTTAGGTTATGTAACTCCTTTGCGCAAAGAATTGTGTTTTCTTTGCAAGTACATGAATTTTCTTTTGTGAGTTTTGTTTGAATTTCGATGCTTTAAAGAAGCAAGGGTCTATTGAGTCTTTGTTAATAAAAGTAATGGCTTCGAGCCTTCGACTATCTTGAAGCCTCTAATGATATTTTAGCTCTTAAATTTTTAAATTTTTTAAATTTTTATTATGCGTAAGTCTGTACTCATGTGATATGCGGTTATGATATTCACTGGTGATAAGAAAAATTATAAATGTAAAAAATAAAAAATAAATGTTTTATGATTGATTTATGCTGTCAAATACTCAGAAACTACAATATATCACAATTTTTACTTTTAGATTATTACTAAATCTATTCAATAGTTGGAAGCCTCAATTTACTCTCTTGTATGGCATTCTCTCTGTACAACTAAAAACTTGACGCTTTTCATTTCGGTGAACTAATTGTGTTAGTTTTTTTTTTTTTTTTTTGGTGTGAAAGAAGGCGTTAAACGCCCAAAAGAAAAGAAAACTATATAGTAGTCTGCTTAGGTTTTGCAAAACCGACAAGGTTTTGTAAGGGTACTTTCAACATACTAGGGATAGGGGCAATCGAACTTCCAATAAATGTCTTGAGTGTGAAAACTATAGTTGGCTAACCAATCTGCTATAATGTTTGCCACCTCGTAAATATATTGAATGTCGATCTCACATGGTGTGGTATGGATCAGCTCTTTGCAGTGTTTTAGAATGAAGAAATGTGGGCTGAATTTCAGGACTGGTGCAGCTAACATGTCCTTGGCTAGTTCAGAGTCAATCTCTAATACAAGTTTGGGGATTCGAAGATCACAACAAAGTTGAAGGCCTCTCAAGATAGCCGAAAGTTCTGCCTTCAAGGAAGAACCAACACCAAGTTTTACCGTAAATGCCTTTATGTATACCCCGTTTAATGCTCGAAAGATCCCGCCACCACCAGTTGGTCCTGAGTTCCCCTTAGAGGCTCTATCAGTGTTAAGCTTAGTTCAACCTAACAGTAGTGTGACCCAATATAAATAGGATTATTTAACTCACTGTCTCTTTGAGCCACATAGCACAACACTGCGCTTGGATTCTTCTCCAAAAGTTGAGATTTAATGCAACGCATAACTCTATAAATAATGGCAATAATTTCATTATTGTCAGTAGATCTTTCTTTTTCAAAGATATACACTACAAAATCACTACGATTTTGTGGTAGATTATACTAGAACATGTCAACGGGATACTTCATAATCTTGCTGTTTGTGACTACAAAGCCACTTTGAAACCAGCTATCCTATGATCAGCTTATCATCGATTGTGGTCTATTTGGTCTTTAGATCCAGTTGGCGTTTATTGAAATTACATATATACTCCCTCACAATTTGTCTCTAATGAGACTAGTTTGAATGAGACTACCACCTAACCCAACTTCAATAAGTGGATCGAGATTTAACCCACAAATCATTATTATTCATGCGTCTTATTCTATGAGACACGTCTCAAATAAGAATTTGCCTATATCTCAATATTCATCAACGATAGGTGCTCAAATTCTCTTACTGATTGTTATTGAACTCTCACCATCTTACATGTACCGACAAAAACACTAAGAGCGCTCACTCGAATGTGCTTACAATGTAACCAATCATTTTCTTACGTAGAGGTAGAAACATAGAGGCGGGAAATGAATTATATGAGGATTGTTTAATCAACTGGAAGTACAAACTAAGGGTCTGTTTTTTACGTCTTGTTTTTGGAGTGCTAGAGTTGGAGAATGATGGAGAATGCTAGGGAATGCTGGAAAATGTTGGAACATTTTGTTGATTGTTGGAATTTGCTGGAGAATGTTGGAGTTTGATGGGATTGTTGATTTTTGTGACTCAAAACTGTTGGAATTTTTTTATTATATGCTGGAATTTGCTGCTAATTGGTGGAACTTTTTAGTTATTGCTGGAGTTTGCTGGAATTGCTGGATAATGTTGGGTTCAAACAAAAACAAGACGAAAAGAACATACCCTAATGTAATCGTAATACTCGTGTTTAGCCATGTAATACTCGTATTCAACCAATGTAATCGTATTGATATTTCTGACCAAAATAACCAATGTAATCGTACAAATCCTATTAGTAATCATGAACATATTAGTTATTACACCTAAGTACCTCATAAATCTCATATACTTCTAACAACTACTAGTTCTATAAATAAGCATATATTTTCACATCTTAACCTTTTCACTTTCAAAAATGGCACCTCATTGACATGCTCTCAAATCCAGGTTATCCAAATAGCCCTTTCCACCATCATCTCCTTTACTTCTTTCTGTTCTATATTTTCCTCAAATACAAGTCTAGAACTACTTCACGAATCGATTATCAGAATTAAACCACGGAAACTTATTTTCTACAAAAATAATGTCGACCAAAACTAATGCAAATGTAGCTAAAATATACACGATTTAATGGAACAAAAAGATTTACATTATTAAGAAAAAAGGGGAAGTAGTTAACATCATGATTGTGCGAGCTTTGCGAGAATGCCCATGTCCAAAATCTTAACATCGAGTGTGTCATCTACTTTTACAATTCCATCGGTACCGTC
Source organism: Mesembryanthemum crystallinum (assembly GCA_030267885.1). NCBI lineage: Eukaryota > Viridiplantae > Streptophyta > Magnoliopsida > Caryophyllales > Aizoaceae > Mesembryanthemum > Mesembryanthemum crystallinum. The sequence continues at coordinate 6,802 of BSSO01002583.1, forward strand.
TACACCAATCAATTTACCCGTAAAACCTCGTTGCGCACCTCCCATTATCTTGATCTTGTCTGATTTCCTTGGAGGTATAACTTCAATCTCATTGGGAAGAGCAGTGACTAATTCACCATTCCCATTTGATCCGAGACCAACCCGACAAGAGCCGTCCTGAAGCGAGAGTAATAATGAGATACGCAAAGTTCATGTAAACCAAGCAGGTAAATGTCTACACTTCCTTTGTATATAAAGATAATGAGGAAACTTGAACAGAAGCAAGCGAAGCATCAGAACAAGTGCAGAAAGAACATACCGCCATTACTTCCTGGACGACTCCCACCATGGTATCATCACCTGCCTTGTGCACATTCACCAATATCTCAGGCAGGAGCCATAATCCTTCAGTCTCCCCACCTGTCAAAAGTTCATCAAAGTAAAATGAAATCCATTCAAATATCATTTACGAAATTTGCCATGACATATAAGATTTGAAAATCATAGTCAGCCTCCCAAGAAAATCATCCAAGTTAAAATACATATCAAACCTCCAACATGTCAGACTTGTAATTTGCAACACAGAACTCCTGAACTAAAAACACATGCCCTTACTGGTATTTTATGCTTATTGCATATACCATAATTTCTGACCTCACTTGTAAGTAAGAAAGACGTGAATTTAGATGTGCTTCATGACCCAATCCGATGTAGAGTTTTCCAAGTACAAGGTGTTGACTGTTGAGTGTGTTACCATTACATTGGTAATTAGTTGGGCCTAAAATCTGCGTTTTAATTTTGCAATGTTGCAGGGTGAAGTTGTGATGGTGTAGGTGTTAGTGTTTATCCCTTCAAATTTTCCCCCTTTTCTACTTTTGGTGCAGAAGGGAGGGTGAAATGTTCAAGAGTTAACAAGTCCGTTTTTCCTTTAGACAGCTAATAAATGCCAGGTACTAATGTCTCTAATATATATATTTTTATTATTTTAAACCAAGTGCATCTTTTTGTAATGTCATAAGATGTAGGTACACTACTGACGAGGACTGCAAGTGGGGTACAATAAACTCTTTTCAACCATATGATGCACTATTGATACACCGCAGTTACAGAAAAATAACAAACTTATTTTAGCATTTGTAGTTCACCACACGTTCCAGGCACATTTTGAAAATGAAAGACATTAGTACATATAGGAATTGTTCAAATGCAGAAAAGAAAAAAAGGTCACATAAAGCTAAATACTGAAGAAGAGCACACAAGAGAGCAGTCAAACCTATTGCTGGAGACATCATATCAAGGCCACCGCCTCCAGGAGTCATTGGTTGCCCACCAGGAGTGCCAGGTAAATATGTTGCAGAGCTTGGTGTCATGGGCTGCCCACCAGGTGTTGATGGCAAGTACGGACTTGGTGCATTGACTGGAAAGAAAAAATAATTAGTAATAATATAAAACAGGATCAAGATAAATTGGAAGTCACCAGGTGGCTGATTTACCATAAGCTGAACCACTGTCTCTTGGTGTCCCGGCATCAGCATAAGTGCCACCAGGAGTGCTAGTCCAACCAGAACCTGGAGTTGGGGCATCATATGTCCTTGAGGGAGGACTACTAGGCTGAGGAAAAGCAAAAAACGTTAACCGCAATTCTAGAAAAAACCGCTTTAAGTTTGAAGATTGTGCATATGAAGGCCTAACCCGATATTGTGGACTGGTTCCCCAAGAAGCAGGATTTGCATCATCCCAATTATCCTTATCCCTATCCCTATCCCTATCCCTGACATTTCAGCATGAATAGAATTAGTCAAAGTTTCAAACAAAAGGCAATGTTAGGTAAGTTTAAGAAAAAAAAAAAAAAAAAAAAAGCAGCTGGAGATAGGGCAAGGTTAAACAAGGGTTTCAGTCAGTATCACTTGAAAATTTGCTAAACCAGCGATCAGTGTCACTTGAGAATTTGCTAATCAGCCAACGAGAGAAGAATGAAGCTAATGGCAGCAATCAAACCAAATATAACACTGAGGTAGGAAGGTGAATCAATATCCACAAAGATGCACATAGTATCACAATTAGCACCCAGGGCCAGGAGCCGTCTAAGAAAGCATGGGAGTGGTGCTCAGAGAAATGAAAAGTGCACAGATAATAAGGCCAAGAGACGTCTCACTGGTGCTTTTGAGATGCCTCTTGCAGAGCTCAACAACACCATAACATCAACACTCATACAGCACACATGAGGCAATAAAATTCAATTTGCAAACTTACAGTTTTCATTTTTGCTATTCGAACAAATATAAATTACTTCATTCTGATCAAATGTCCATTTACAATTAAGTTAAACTCTACACCCACTACATACTGTTAGGTCAAGCGCAACATGAAGTACGAGTTTCGGAGAGGCTGAGATGAGTTCGAGGTCACAAAAAGGCAATACGCGAGTGAAGGACGAAGAAGGCGAAGAAACTGCCCCGCCTGACCGGGCGGCGAGGCATTAAACCCTCGTTCAACTGCCGCCCGACCGGGCAGAATAGGCGGCCGCCTGGGCAGCCCTTGGGTGGTGCGCGGGGCATCGTTTCTCAGGCCAGTTTTTGGGAAAGCTTGTGGATAATCTTTTGCCATATTTTTTTGGATATCTTTTAGGACAATTTCTAGTTTCCTAATACATGTAATATTCTAGTTATGGAAAGATAATATTAGGGTATTACTTGTTTAATGGTGGGATCTAGTTAGACTCCTAAATTGTTTGAAGAGGTGAGTATTGAGGGAAACACATTGAGTGAGGATTTGTGTTGCTTTTAATGTTGAGTTTAAGTAATACACATCGAGGGGTGGAAAATTCAACATCCACGTTAAACACTTGTTTTGTTTAATTTATAATTTGCTTTGTGGGTTTAATTCATTTCTATACTTGACCGTATTCCAAACACGTACTTTCTTGCAATGCAAACCATATAAAAAGTGATGAATATGATACAGACAATACAGTCCTATCCAATGATATGGTAACTAACACCTCTTTTGAATTAAGCATCCACCATGTTCTTGTACAACAGATAAACAAATACTAAAAAGGATCAATAATGGTTATTTAGATGTAGCCCTAGGTAGATCCTAGACAAACATATATCAGGTTTAATTACATCAAATTTTGCTTGGTGAAGAATTGGCAAAATTAAACAAAAAATAATAAATAAGATTAAAGACAAGAACAAACCTTGCCGGACTCATGGGTGCATAAGGATTCCACGCCCGATCACGCATGGGTGTCCTCATACCATCATGGATGGGAGTAGCTACAGAGATGGCCACATAACAAGTTACATAAACAAGATGACTCACATCTTAAACAATGGTTGATAGGGAGATATAGACATCTACGAGAACTAGAAAACCATCAGACATACCACCCGGATCTCTCATAGGAGTCATGTAGGGATGCATAGGAGTTCGTGAAGGATGCATAGGAGTTCGTGAAGGATGCATAGGAGTCTCACTACCCATACCATAGCGAGATGAGTCCCTAAAAGAACAAAAAACATCAGAACAAGGTTTACATAAACAGAACTTAACAATTAAAGAGAAATGGAGAAGCCATTACCGGTACGGGGTTGTAATTGCTACATTGTCAGAGATATGACTTCGGTCAACTGCACCAAATGCGGTGTTAGCTTGACAATATAAGAAACATAGAGATTCCTGTCAATACACAAGAAATACTTGCCTGTGACCTCCTTCATCTGAGACTCCAACTCAACTCGTGCAGTTGTACCCTTAATGTCCTTCACACGCCCACGGTAACCCTTATAGGGTCCAAGTCGTATTTTAACTGTAGTCCCGATAATAGAATCATGCCCTCTACCACCTCTATATCTTCCTCCAACTGCAACAGAGAGAGACAAAAAAAAAAACAAAAAAAAAAAAAAAAAAGAAGAAGAAGAAGAAGATATCAGAGTCCACTAACAATTTCAGTAAATAAACTTTTTAAAGGCAATTTCCATGTATAAGGAACTCACAATCGGATTGAGGGCCTCTGGGAGGTAATCTTCCAGGAGACTGGGGAACTCGCTGTGGAGTTCTTAAATATGACAATGGATCGCCCTGAAAGAACAACAGGAAATTAATTAAAAGAAACCCAATCATAACCAAGGAAGTAGCTGTAGAAAAGCAACTTAAAATAATGCCCAAGACTACAAAAGCAGTTTAGAGTGACGTCCAAGACTGTATATCATAGAACAATGCACAAACTACAAAAGCAATTTAGGGTAATGCCCAAGACTACATATGGCAATGGAGAAGACCAGACAAGAGAGGATCTAGTCCACCCAACTTATGTATGATGTTCAATTACAAAAAAAGGAGAATAGTTCACATTCTCATATTTGGAGAGATATTTGGAGAGATAATGTAGGAGGCAGGTTAAAAATCTTGAACCAGAACACTAAAGGGACCCATAATCTGCCAAAAGGAACAAGCTTTTTAAAGTAAATCAATTTACTGCCAAGCTGCTTGAAGAAAAAAGAGATCTGGTCTTACAACAAAGAGATCTGGTGTTTCACAACACTTCAGGATTACTTCTTTTGTTATGTCTCCACCTCTTCCCGGTAGTTTATATAAAAGTTCTAGCAATTTATTCAAATTCAGTGTTATGATATCCAAATAGTTGAAATTCACAAAATATTGCGCCATTCACCAATGTGGGATCTGGTATTATCTTATTGATCTTTTTAAGGAATATTCTTCATTACAAATAATGGAACAATTGCATTACTAAGATCCACAAGATATACCACCAAGATATACAGTAATACCATAGTAGCCACTTCACTTAACTACACCCTCCTCCCCACCCCCAACCCCGCCTGCAACGGTGCAACCCAGATAGCTATTCATTCACACACAAAGAATCATCATTTTTAATTTAGGTGAACATTAAATACTTATCTCAAGACAAAATAACTAACTAAAATGGCAAGCCTAGATGTAAAGTTTAAACTTAAAATGGAAGTCCCATAAGTGGGAGAAAAATTAACTGAAACAACATTGGCATCATGGCTTTAGTAGCCAGTGAATCACAAATCATGAGCATATCCCCAGAACCAATTGTTCACTCAGATAGCATACTCAAGAATATGCCCCAACGTATAAAGTGTCCCACTACGTGATGTTGGCCACCCCTGATCATACTGCTAACAGGAAAAAGATGAAGAAAGACAAAAATTCAAACGCTTACAATCTTCTCTCTGTTTCCTCTTGAGCCACCAACCACCAGACAAGACTGAGACTTGGCACAAATAAATCCAGCGTGCTCAAGATGATGGCGGTCGAAAATGAATAACACGCCTCTAAATATGTGCTCAACAGGACCTTGTTTTCCCTGCAAATCACAACGGTTGAATAAAATGAAATGTCATTATTGAAATGAGATGAGGACTAATTAGTTCACCACTCACACCTACTAAGCCGTAGGAGGGGAGTGGGAGACATACCTTGCATGGGCCGTCAAGAACTCTGACAACATCTTTCACAGATATTGTGTTCTTCGAACGATCTTGAGCAACTAATTTTTTCTCAAGTTTCGATTTGATTTCCCGTAACCTCACAAGCACAACCTCAGGACGATCTGGAACCCCTTTGAGCACCTGAAATGCATGCAATATACTTCATATAGAAAACTTGTAAAGGTCACATCCAACATCGTGTACACAATAACTAACCTGGAAGGCTTCGCTTTCTACTCGTATGATTACACCAAAGCTCATGTTACTGCATAAATTTACAGGACATGAATACTTAAATTTAGTGTTTCTTCTATTTAAACATGAATGCTTATATGATTCACAAATAAAAGCTAAGAGAGAAAGATAGAAAAAGAAAGAAAAAAGAACAAGGCTGCATACTCAAGAAGCACAAGATCATGAAGCTCATAATCCCCTATTTTGGTGACACCTGTTGTAACCTCTGAGCTTTCAACAACATGATCAGCAAAAACTCGGATCTGCAACCACGTGAATATTACAATGTCTCAAAACGCACTGTTAAGAAAAGAAAAACTACCAACAAAACAAAAATAAACAAAAAACATAATGAGCCGTACATGTTCTTTGGTTGTATCAGATAAAATTATCAGCACATGGCCCTCAACCTTCACAACCATACCAGTTGCACCTTCATGAGAACCAGAAATAACCTTTACATGATTTCCTGGTTCAAAGTATTTGCAGAGATCTTTTTCATTTATAGCAAGTGTTTTCTGCATGGAAGATGAAAACAATAGGTGTAAGATATAACGACAAAACTCTCTTTGAAGAATCAAGTGGACAATTTAGAAGTTAGTTTGCATACAGGAAGGCCCTTCTCATTTGGTCTAATGTGGACGTTCCCATCCTCAACTTTCTCAACCCATCCCTTTAAATTTTTGAGGTCTCCCTTTATAACGATAACAGCATCACCCTTCATAAAATGTCCTTTCTTTCTGTTCGCAAACAGTGTTGATAAACTGCCTATTTCACCGTCACGTTCATCAGGTTGGCGGAACTTCTCTAACTCATCAAAAGTGGGCTGTATATTCTGAGTGCTAATTGACTTCATGGATACAGTTTTAATCAAAAACCCATCCTTGAACATCATTCCACCAATGTTCTCATAATAGTCCCCTGTCATAGGATCTCTTCTACGCTCGACACGGATGTGAAGTTCCCTACAAAATGTAACAAACAAAAACCCGAGAGCAATTTAGCAACACAAACAAAATATTACATCAGACAAACAGATGGAAAAAGAGTCTGCTACTACCTAGCTTCTTCTATGTTCATAAATCGAGGAGGAGGAACAAAAGCTTTTTTCTTAGCAACTTCCCGGCCCTCCTGAAAGTAAACAGTAAGCATAGCACAGTTAATAAGTAGATAGACGAAATGAAAGAATTCTTCACACAATCAGTACCCATATCCACAAGATTTACTTGTCAATAACTTCAGGACTTAAATATATGACAGAAGATAGTGCTATACCAAATTATATATTAAGTTCAGTTAAAAGGACTTCATGTGCAAATAAAATATCTGCATACCAGTTTGTTTGCAAGTACTTGTAAATCTATCCTTGGAATCATCTTGACAGTAACTCTTTGTCGCACATTATCCACATCCAATACCTACAAAAAGGATCAATTGAGATAAGACAGCAACTAAATCATGAAAATCAAATAAAGATAAGACAGCAACGAAATCATGAATTCAAAATATAAGTGGTCTATACCTTTGCAAGATCTCCTTTATATGTCCCAATCTTCATTCTCACCCAGGTATCCCTGGATAGATCTATTGCTTTACTTTCGACTGAAAGAACATCAGTCATTTCTTTTATTGGAACAAGCGTTATTTTTTGTGCGAATATGTTCCGCATACCCTTGACAGCCTGAAAATGGTCAAGTGTTTCAGAATTCGACAACGCAAAATGTAACAAGGTTCAACAAGCCTTATTTTTCTTTTTTCTTTTTTTTATAAATGGTTCTAAAAGCTTAATTCTGCGCACCTCCCTGACATGTGCTTCTTTATCCGCTTCTATATATACATAATTCTTCAGATGATCAAGAGCTACAACAGATCGAATTTGCAATTCAGAACCCTTGTCTATGACCTTCTGCATAAGGCAAACAGCTACCTCCCTTTCTCGGCCAATCTAACATAGATAAACGCATAGGGATCACAGGTCATACAGAAGCACAGAATAGATTATTGTAGAAGCGTAATTCAGATATAGCAGAAATAACTGAATGACACATGGCACCATACCGCACATTTCACCATCCATAGCTTGGGATCCCTAACTGATGGTAAAAGAGCTTGCTGCTCAACATCTGTCGTCTCTTCATCATACTCTGCCTGACTTGATCTGGCATACCTTTCCTGAATCCTCCTTTCAAGATCTTCCACATCTTCTTCCTGCTCCTCTCTTGACAGCAGAGGTCGCCGATGCATCCGTCTGTCATCGTCCTCAACAACATCTGCTGGATTGTCTACAATAAAGTCTGCGCATCCATTTTGTTGTCATTAGGTCTCTCAATAATGTTAATTAAGGGAAGGTATCTAAGGACACTAAAAAAGAGAAACATGAAAGACCTTAAACATGTAGATCAAATTCTTTATATAAGATAAGAAAGATGTATTCTTTCTCTTATAAGGAAAATTTGTATTAAAATCAACATGAAGATAATTACAAGTTAACAGGACAAGGAGTCCTCAAGAGAGCTAGGTACAAAAAGAATATCTAATTACAAATCACCAAAATGCCGCTGAACATCTGTGAGGATCAACCCCTTAAAAGCCTCTGCAGCTTTGCCCAAAGAGAAGTCAAGTAGACCATCCAATCCCACACAAAAGCAAGTGACTAAAGAAAGATATATTCTTACACAAGTATATCATTAAGAGTGTGAAGAGCTGGAAACAACCTTAGAGCGCCACTGTTAAGATATGAAATTATTTAAAGGAGGAATTGCATACTGCATTATGACATCATCAACATCAACATTACTCCATGCCTAGACGGGATAAGGGGGGTCGGATGTACGCAGCCATACCCCGTGAGAACAAAGAGGCTGTTCCGGTTTGACCCTTGATCCGAAGTGCGACGACTATCAACATCTTCACAATAAATAAGAAGTGCCGACAACTTTATTAACCATTTTGATTTAGTCCATTACATTCCAAAGTCAAAAAGTAGTGAATCTTTTGGCTCCACTAGAAAGTCGACACAACATACTAATTACGACATGCTAACCACATTTCATCAGAAAATAAACAATATGAGTAACTAAAGTGCAACAAGGACCTAGACAATGTTTGTGTTTTTTATTATTATATTTGGGCAGGGCCATTTATTCATGATCATGACCCACCACCAGTCCAGCGCTCCAGAAAATGCCAAATAACCTCCTTAATGACTATCAAAGATTTCAAGGTCAGCTCCACTGACATTAGGCCTTGTTTAGTTGGACGTCAGTTGGCATTAGTTGGCCACATCCATGAAACTTAAAGTTCCCATGGTAATTGATCATTGTATGACATGGGAAGTTGCTTACCTTGGTGGGGCTAAATAAGTCCAAACAATTGACTTTAGGTTAACATTATATTTTGCAAGTACTTCCTAGATCTTGACTTTGTGAACCAAACAGAGGCATACTCATGGAAAATTGTTACATCCGAGGAAGTCCAAATTCCATGAAATTGCAACTTCATGGTGAAGTATGAACAACTAATCAAATGAGGCCTAGAAAGATGCTCAACCCTCAAGTAGGGAAACATGCTAAGAGATAAGAGGGAAGAATATCAGTAGGAATATATGTTCCGAGTTCCGACCCACAGTTTCACTGAACAGCCCTTATAATTAAGTAGTACTGGTACATACAGAATACAAAGACACTCCAGGTAAATCAACCAACTAAATCAAACTATAATACATCAAATATGAAGCTTGAGCGAGTGACGATCAATCATTCACGTGCATAACCACTTATCTCAACACATTCAGGTTCCACTTCCAAATGCCCAATCATTTCAAATCCTCAGAATCACAATATTCCTTTTGCACTTTAGTTTTTTCACATTTCCCCTTCTTTTGGTACTCCATAGGAGCCTTAATACTATCATCATTTATCACCAGAAAAAGTCAGTGATATACTCATCTTAGATACTGGATTGCATAATTAGCCCAAACATTGTGGTGTAGTCAACAGTCAACAGCACCCCACGGCATAAAACGGCCCCCTTACCTTAAAGAAGAGGATATAAGTTGAGCTACAATAGAAGCAGAACTGACTTTGCTGACTACTTAAAAATCACAGTTAAAATTCATCTAAACTTAAAAAGAAAGAGTTGTGGACTACTGGGTTTGGCAAGGAAGACAATGAGGAGGACTGGCTTCCATGTATACAGGTGAATAGACAGGCACACACGCACCCAAAAAAAAAAAGGATATTAGTGTGGCAACCAACCATAGAAGAGTCAAGAGTAAGTGAGGTGATGTAAAGGAGGCACTGATTCAAGGGAGCAGCAGGCACTCAAAAAGCTTTATTTTAATAACAGGAAGAAAGTTAACAGCTATTTTTGGCAGGACATGTGCAGAGGTTCCTTTGAACTGAAGAGAGTTTTAGGAGCTCTTTTATCATAATCAAATATCTGTTTTGCCTCTGCACACAAGTAGCACCCCACTTTGGCATCTTCTTAAGATACAAATTCAACATTTCATATAAGAGATGCACTCATGAATTTGTAATTTAAGATTAAGTAAAGAGGTTCCAGCTCATACTTGTAGTAGGTTATGCCTACTCCACTACATAGACCCCCAATACATATAACACAGGACCTAATTAAAGTAGTCCACAAAAGAATCTACAGCTAGTCTCCAGCATGTGTCTAGTGTCTCATAGTTTGGGTCAGTTCTTTCATTCTGCCCCTACCCCCAGTTGGGGGTAAAACTCAGAAATGGAAGAACATCGCAAGGGAATGGTAAGTATGTTATCAGAATATGCTCACTTTGCAGTTTCAATTGTAAAAACTCAGGCAACCCACTAACCCCCAAACTAGCAAATTGCTTAGCCTGCTCAAAGGCATCTTTTAGCTATGTTGCATGGAAATGGGAAACGAGGAAACGGAAATGGGAAAAGCGGAAACTTCATTTCTCAAAAAACTAGGAAACATGGAAACGCAAAAAAAGAAAAAACTATTTATTTATCTCTTATAAACCTAAAGTTATCTTCACTATCATTAGTAACAATATAAATAAATTAACTTTTAAAGTTACCTTAGGCAACATTAATAAAGATCAGTAGAAAGTAGAGGTGATTTGGGTCATCCAAAGGTTAACTATTGGGAAAGTTGTTCTTTTGGTGAATAGGAATTTCCCCGAAGTTTCCTTGAGATTCCAAGTTTCCAAATTTCCGAAACGAGTTTCTGTGTTTCAGAGTCTTCTAGAATGAAGAGATTTACCAGCAGAAGAAAATTGTTAGTTATGCTCATTCGCATATTTCAACAATTGCTTTCAGGCCCAAGTTCAAGTTCCACCATCATGATACATGCTTAAAAGGTAAACTTCAATATCAAAGGAGTCTACATTAAGTAAGCAACTAAGCATAAAGACATACTACTCATATCCTAACATCACCTAATTAAGGTGTTAAGCTTATTCCTAAACAATAAAGAATTGGAAAAAGCTTTATACTGAGATAGCTATAAGAGCCTAACGGGCTAAGGCTTTGTCATGGTTGTGAAGAAAAAAAAGAAAAAAAAGGCCTCGGGGATGTTATACTAGTAGTAGTAGCCTTCTTAATCAAAAGGCATGCAGTTTGATGTTTGAAACTCCCCAAAATCACAACATACTTTAACAGTAAAAGAAGGTTGCGAGCCTTACAATATTGAAATCTAGAGATTGCCAAACCTTAACATGAACAAATCAGCTTCCCATAAATTACTACTCACCAGCATCTTAGTAGTCACCAAACAAGTACTCCCTCCGTTCATTAATGAAGGTTACACATTTTGTTTTGGTACATTCACAAATAAAAGTTACACCACCACTTTTTGGCAAAAATTTCCCTTGAAAGTATTAAAATACCCTTAGTTTTTTTTTCTCTTATCAAGTCATCACCTTTACACCCACTAGTAAAGTAAGGGCAATGTGGTCATTTATTTCTCTCCTTAAATATGGTGCCCAACGGTGAGTGTCACCTTCAATAATGAACGGACGGAGTAAAATTTTTCACCAAGAGCACCAAACAATTACATTCAAATGTCAACCATACTTCACGAGTCAACAAAGCTAATAAACAACCATAGGGTAATTTCTCAACTACATATTACTCCCTCCGTCTCAAAATAACTGTCGCTTTAACTAACTTTTTTTGTCCCAAAATATCTGTCACTTTACAATTCCAATGCAACATTAATTGCTCATTTTCTTAATGTACCGTTATGGTTTATTACTAATTTCACTTTTTAATACACCTAGTTATAATTAATACAAGGGTAATAGAGTCAAATTGTCTTTAACTACCTCTAGAATTAATACTCTCCTTAATATGTGCGCATAGACCTAAA
>BSSO01002584.1:0-18855 GCA_030267885.1 Mesembryanthemum crystallinum
TATTTTCCATGATATATTAATATGTCTAATGGCAGATAGAGGGGTTTTAAATGGATGCATAGGCACCACTTGGATTGTCTCCCATTTTTTTATATGGAAAAATAAAATAAAATAAAACTATTTATAGTAAAATATCTCAAATTTTATAAAATGGAACCTGCTTGAAGATATTTCGAGATCTGGCACTACATAAGTTGTACCTATAATTTATAGGGTTCATCATTTTATTAGGATATAATGTCATTTTATTTAGCTAGTCGAGGATATAATGTCATCTGGTATCAATAATTAACTAATATAGTCATCTTTAATTTGCATAAGTGATAAAAGGAATACAATTAGGTGGAGAAAGCAAAGATCAATAATTTAAATGAGAAAAATTAATAAAATAAGTATGGAAAATCTTGCGTACAACCATCTAACCGTTAGACGACACAATCCAATGACAACTTTTGACAATTTAAGGCCTACTTTTAGTGACTTAGGGTATGTTCTTTTTGTTTTGTTTTAGTTGGAACCCAGCATTTTTCATCAAATCTCAACAACTTCCATCAAAGTCTAACAATTAGTAACAAGTTCCATCAATCTCCAACAACTTATAGCAAACAAAAAAAAAGTTTCACCACTTTAGAGTTACAAAAATTAACAATTCTAGCAAGTCCCAACAAACTCCACAAACTTCCAGCAAAGTCCAGCAATTAGCAAAAAGTTCCAGTGACCTCCAACAACTTCCAGCAAACTCCAGCTCCATCACTCCGAAAACCGGACTTAAAGAACAGACCTTAGGGGTGACTTTTTACAACTTGGCGTATTTTTATAAAACTAAACTAATTAAGCTATAAAATATCACCCTTCTAAGTTACTAAAAGTAACCCTTAAATTGTAAAAAGTAACCTCTATGTTGGGTCGTCTAACGGTTAGACAGTTGCGCAAGAGTGTTACTCAATAAATAAGTATTATTTTTATAATTTGACACTTGTGGTATCATCATGTTCAAATCGTCTGAAATATAATTTTTTTCACGTAATTTCCTTTTTTTGAGAACTTGGTCATTAAATTAGAATCTAATTACTACAATAGCTATTAAAGATTCCAATTTTATTTTATTTTTTTTGGCTTAGACCAAGTTAAATAACATACTTATCCTCTAATTGTCAACCAATAATAGCGTAACACGTGGCGGCGTACAATTTATATTCTTCATTTTAAAATAATGTAAAATTTTCCCGTGCGATGCACATTTTATTACTGATTTACTACGTCGTTTTCTTTAGATTAAAAAATAAGCTAGTTTTTATATCCTATGTTGTGCACGAAACCATAGGTTGTCTCTCTTTTTTTTTTTAATCTAGATAATAAAAGGTTCTATTTATTTTAAGGATGTTATTACTTCTATTAGTATTTACTACTCTCTACATCCCATTTTGTTTGTAAGGTTTTGACTATTTATGATTAATAGTACTAAATTTTGACCCTTAGTTGGATGAAAAAATATTGATCTACAAAATGAAACTTGTAAAGTTAGATTTGTCTCAATATATACTTTTGTAACATTACAATTTTATACTTTTTTACTAATATGTGATGATAGAAAATAGTGGTCAAAGTTCGTCATTCAAGACTGTGCAAAAGTTTGTAGTTCATCTTCATTCTAAATAATGCCTGAGTCAATTATTGTTCGTTTGTTTAATTTCTTACTATGATATGTTCCAATAGTATACACTTGTTCTATTATATAATTGATAAATTATTTAAGACTTTCTATTTGTATAAGCTTACATCAAGTTTGTTTCCTATAAAGGAAAAATCTCATTGTGGATACCTGAGGTTTGATGTAATATATGTTTTTTTGGGTACCTTAATTTTGCATATTCCCACTTAGGAAACCTAGGGTTTTATTATGATAAGTTTTACTTTGAGTACCTGAGGTTTGCATATTCTCATTTTGGGTACCTGACATTTTATGAAAAATGTCACTTTAGGTGCTTGAGATTTGGTGTACTTTTTTTATTTTATTTATTGATACCCATGTTATTTATATTCACAGTTTTAACGCCTAATGTTAACTATTACGTGTCACATACACTTCTTAAAATATTCACTACTTTAAATAAAATTTTCTATTACTAATCTGATCAAAAATAAATAAAAAAGCAATTATCAACTAAAATGAACTAAATCTAATGTGTCGAACTAAACTAAAATGAATAGTAATATGTGAGAATCGATTAGTTGAAATTAACACATCGTAAGTAGAGTAACTGCTATGTTTCCTTATCAAACAGGTAAACAATTAAAATAATAGAATTAAAAGAGGGGCCCAAAGTAATATTGTTTTCAAAATATTAGGTATTGAAAGTGATAATACACAAAACTTGGGTACCCAAAAAATAAACACCATACCCTAGTTACCCAAAGCGCAATTTATCCTAAAACCTCAGGTACCTCAAGTGGGAACATGCTAACTTTAGGATACCCAAAATAATATTACGCCAAACCTTAGGTACCGAAAGTGGAATGTTTCCTTAAAATTAATAAAAACTAAAAAGCAAACATTCTAAAAACTACATTCGTTCTTATGTTTAGATACCTTTTTTCTGTTAAGAGATTTTCCAATTAGTAGGCCTTAGCTTATGACTTTTCTAGTTGGTAGAACTTCTTATTTGCGAAATTCAAGTGGCACGCCTGTGATTTTAAAACATTTTACTCCGTGTCAGTTTAATGGGTTTTCTGTTAGTTTTTGGGTTAAGTTGATGATGTGGCTTTCTTTTTCCCTTATGCGCCATTTGAAATGTCAAAATTACCTCTTGTATGTCCATATTTGTTCCCTTTTTCTTTTCCTTTTCCTCCTCTTCTATTCTTCTTCACCAGTTTCTCCGACCGCCCGCCTTCCACCACCATCCTCTCCACTCCCACCATCAACTCTCTTTCCATCCTTCTCCTCCTCGCATTCCTTCTGTTTCTCTCTCTTACCTTCATCCCACCAATTATGCTGTTGCCGCACCAAAACCACCACCACCGAAGATCTAAAAGTTTGACGTGCCCCATATTTTGATGAACACAATTGCTCTCCCAGATCTGAAACTTTGAAGAGATGAGGAGAGAGAACTTTGCTCGCCCATAAAGGCCATCTTCATCCCCGACAACGATTTCTCTCCCTCTGACTTCCTCGCCACCTCCTCCGACTTCCTCCCCACATCAAAGCCCTTCGACAGGCCCACCCCGGAACCCCCTGCCATGCTCGTTGGCTAGATCTGCCCCGACCGTTGTCTCCGGCAAGATCTGGACGACCAAACTAGTTTCATATGTCTCCCTTACCTTGGTCGTCGCCCAAGAAGGCAACCCAACACCAATGGATATCTCGCCGACGGTGTCTTTCTAACTCGCGTGGAGGTGGAGGTGGTAACGGGTACAGTGAGAGTGGAACTAGTTGGGCTACTGTGATGGGGAAGGGCAGGAGGAGATAGCTGAGAAATGGGTGGTTCAAGGGAGAGGAGAGAGAAGATGGAGGAAAAGTACTGGCCTACAGCATGGATTTTGCAAATAAGACTTTTTACCAATTGGAAAAGGCATAACCATAGGCCTGCCAATTGGAAAATCCCTTCTTTTAAATTGTAAGAGAAATTTTGAATTAGATTATAATCTTAATTGTCCAAATGATAGGTCAACAGAGCTACTTCATACTCTTTAAGAACTACTACTCAGAATTATATCATAATTGTCATGTATTTGTAAGGTATTTTGTCTTATTCATGTTTTCTTGAAAAAAAATGTACACTTTTATATATTCTCATACGTGTATTTTTTTTCTTTTTGATATTTTAGGGGTTTTCCCTATTTTAGGGTACTTTACTTTTAATTTGTTGATATAATGTTTATGATTTTTTTTATTAATATTTTATAGATAAATAATATTATAAGCATAGATAGATAATTTATAATTTATTTTGTACGATATACAAACTATTATTATTATTAGTAACTCACAAAAAAAATTTATAATTTATAAATGTGAAAAGATATTATAAAAATTTGAGTTGTTACTAAATGTCTCATGATTTCTACCACATATAGTAAAATTTTGGGAAATTCCAATTGGTACCCTTGAGGTTAGAATTTTTCCAGTTGGTGCCCAAAATCTTTTTAAATTTCAAATGGTGCCCCTGTATTATTAGCATTTATTACTTGGTCACCTAAATTTTAAGAGAAATGTTGATTGAGTCGTTAATTTGCAACTGTGGCATCATATCTTGATTTCACTACCCATTTTCAAGTTCCCCTCAACTCATCAGTCCCTCAATCCTCACTTTCAAACTCTAATTTTGCTCCCCAAAGCTTATTATTATGTCACTCAAGTTTAATTTTGCACCTTAAAACATTATGAATGATCGAGATGAAGCATTAAAGAAGTAGATACGGAGAATATGTGCAAAATCAATAAATTAACCACCTCAATTAACAACTTTCTTAAAAAAAATGGTCACCAAGTAGAAAATGTAAAAAACATAAGGGCACCATCTGGATTTCGTAGAAATATTGGGCACCAATTGGAAATGTCTTAACTACAAGGGTACCAATTGGAATTTCCCTAAGATTTTTAACTTATTCTAATATGTAATAAAGATAGATGCCATGGTCACAGTATCATTATATTTAGTTGGAAGTCATAGGTTCAAATCTTCTCAATCAGATATTATATTTTGTTTGTTTCTTAAAAAATAGCAGTTATTGAAGTGATGATGTGGCGTCCTAGATTTGCTTCACCCCCTTTTAATATATAGTATAGATAGATAGATAGCTATCGAAACATAGGAAAAATAACTCATTTCCTATAAAGAGAAAAACGATGGTTGAGAGAGAGTCTCTGGTGGCAATCACGCCATTGAACCACCATGAAGAAAAGGGGCCGACCACCAAAGAATCAAGCATCTGCTGCCATTGCGACTGCTTCATTAGATTCCGGTGACCAGCATGACTCTACGCCTCACTTGCCGGTTAGTTTTGGAGATGTTGTTGTTCTCCAATTGGGCCCTTCGACTTCGAATTCACAAATTGATCTTGTTTTCACACCAAGAATGCCTGAGGTAACTCATAAACTTAAGCATTTGAGTTTCACTACATATCCTGAAATTTGCATGAAGGATGGGGGTTTTGTGGGTTTGGGTATCAAAAATCATAATCTTGTGGGTCAATCTTCACCTGTTCCGATTGCTAGCCCTAGAATTTATAATTTTAATGTTGTAGTGGATGAAAATTCTAATGGGGATGTTACTGGGGGTAAGAAACAAGATGAAAATTAGAAGGGTTTGTTTGGTAATAATAGAAACCTAGTGAGGGATTGCCAATGGAGTTCATCACTGAATGTTAGAACGCTGACATGATTACTTTTGAAATGGATGATATTCTAGGTGAGGTGAAGTTTTGGAAGAATACTTTAGTAGGCTTTGTGATGGGGGCAATCCTGAGGTGGCTACTGTCCAGGAAACCATTGCTAAGTAATGGGCACATGTTGAGTTGCCGCAAGTTTATGCTCATAGTAAGGGTTGGGTTTTTTGTAGGTTCTAATCTCTTGAGGATAGGGATATAATTCGCAGGGGGCCCATGGTCCATGGGTAGTAAGACTCTTTTGTTGAAGCTATGAACTCTAAGTTTTTGTGCATAGAAGGAAGAGATTCATAGTGTCTCTATATGGGTCCAATTTCTAAGGCTTACATGTGCAGTTCTAGTCAGCTAAAGGGTTGAAAAAATTGTCTAGCAAAGTAGGGGAGCCAATGTTTGCAGATAGATGTACAGCCACAAAAGAAAGACTCTCATATGCTAGGGTTTCGATTGATATAGATGTTACTAAGTAGTTGATCACTGACATCTCAAAATGTACTCCTTTTGGGATTCACTTGAAACATCATCTGTATTATGAACGGGTTCCTTTTTTTTTTTTTGCTCATTGTAAGCAACTGGGTCATGACAAGAACCATTGTAAGATTTTGAAGAAAATGAAGGAGGCCCCTGTGGAGCAGCAACATAAGTAGGTGGATGTGGTTAATGAATTTCAGTGATGGGATAACAGTTTGCAGCCTGCTCAGGAAGACCTTATCACTACATCTAAACCCTTTTCAACTCTCGCTGGGTTGAATTGGGCTGATGAAGTTGAAAAGGAGGAAAGTTTATTCAGGTCAATGCCTGCAAAGCAAACCTTTTGGGAGAAGAAAAGCTTCTCTGTCTGCAAGACATGGGATCAGTAAGGGGCACAAAATCATCAATAATACTCTGGGGTTTGGTTTTCATTGGCTTGCTGGTGGTGATATACTAAAGGAAATGCAAGGGAATTTTAGTAGTCATGAAGATATGGTGAGAGGGGGGGAGGTTATGGTTGATCCTTGTCCTGCTCGATGATAGTCTCAACTTGGAATGTAAGGGGTTGCAACGTCCCCCATAAGCAGGTTGACATCAAGAAGTTTGTTTTGAACCAGAAATTGGATGTTTTTGGTCTCCTTGAGACCAAGGTGAAATAGCCAAGGGCTAATAAACTTTTCCGTAGGATTTTTGCTAGATTCAAGGTTTGCAACAATTATGATTGTCATTATAATAGGCACCTTTGGCTATGTTGGAATCCACTTCAAGTCTCATTTTAGCTTGGTCGGAAGTCTGATCAGGCTATTCATGTGGTTATTTCTTCTCTTGATTCAAGATTCACCTTCACCATCATTATGGTGTATGCTCATAATTATGGGGACCTTAGGAGGAGATTATAGGAGGACATTGGTGTTTGGAATGCTCATATAAGTTCACCTTGGTTGCTGGTTGGTGATTTTATTGTCATTCTCTCTACTTATGAAATGATTAGTACTACCCTGCCTAATATGAGTGAATTCCAAGAGTTTGCTCAGTGTATTGCAGACGACCATTTATTTGACTTGCCGGCTAGTGGATGTTTCTATACTTGGACTAATAAGCAACAACAAGATAGTAGGGTGTGGAGTAAACTTGTTCAAGTACTCTGTAATCTCTCTTGGCTGATGCAGAATGTGGATGTTGTTGTCTCTTTCTTACCCTTTAGCCTATCTGATCATTCATAGGGTCTGGTGAATATTAATGAGCACATTGTTCCTAAAACGAAATCCTTTAAGTTCCTGAATGCTTGTATTCAGGATCCCTCCTTCTTCCACATTGTGAGAAGCATTTGGCAAACACCTGTTTGCGGGTGTCTAATGTTTCAGATTATTAGCAAGCTTAAATTGCTTAAAGAGAAGTTCAAGAAGCTTCATCATAGGGCCTATAGTAATATTGCAGAGAGGGTGGAAAGTTGTAGAAATGACCTGGTGGATATTCAGATGCAATTGCAGAGGCATTATCCTAGATCTGATGTGCTAATACTTCAGGTAAAAGATTGTGTTACCAAGCTCATTAAATTGCAGAAAGCAGAATTGAGTTCACTTGCACAAAGAGCAAAGATTAATGATATAAAGGCTTGTGATGAGAATTACAAGTACTTTCATGCAAAAATTAAAGAGAAAAATGCTGCTAATATGCTCTACGAATGATCAACATGGAGTTCTGCAATACGGGGAGGTTAATGTGACCCAAGATTTTATGGGGTACTACAACACACTAATGGGGTCTTCTTCTCCTATAGAACCTTTCACCTCTTCTGACTGCTTACAGGGGCCTATGTTGGGTTTTGATATATGGGGAGAGCTGTTGCAGCCTATCAATGATGATGTAGTGCAAAGAGCATTGTTCTCAATTCCTGACAACAAAGCTCCAGGGCCAGATAGGAACTCTTCAGCGTTCTTGAAAGGGGCTTGGAGTTTTATTGGAGCTAATATATGCAAGGCAGTCAAGGAGTTCTTCATCAATGTCAGCTCCTTAAAGGCAAATGCTACACTCATTTCTCATATTACTAAGAGTAATGTTTGTAGTAGTGTGATGGTCTTTAGGCCTATTTCTTGTTGCAATGTTCTATACAAAGCAATTACTAAGGTAGTGACTGCTAGACTGCAAAAATTCTACTATGTATCTAGTTGGGAAGGAGCAGGGGGTTTTGTGGTTGGGAGGGCAATTTTCGATAATATTTTCTTGGCTCATGAACTCACTTAGCACTACAACAGAGCTAATATCTCTCCATGAGCTATGGTCAAAGTTGATATTTAGAAGGCCTATGATATTCTTAATTGGTCTTTTCTTCAAAAGGTTTTCCTTTATTGTCGATACCCACCTCAGTTTATTACTATCATCATGAGATGTGTTACCACTACAAAGTTCTTCCCTAACATTCAAGGTGTGCCTGAAGGTTTCTTTGTTGGTAGAAGAGGACTCAAACAAGGGGACCTCATGTCTCCTAATCTATTTGTGTTGTGCATGGAATTTTTGGCTAGAATGTTTAGAAAAGGTAGTGCTGATTCTGATTTCAGCTATCATCCTAAGTGTGTGAGGGATGGAATCACACATTTTAGCTTTGCTAATGACTTGTTTATCTACACTAGGGGAGATGTACCAGCTGTGACTACTATGGTTTCTACATTCCACATTCCATAAACTGTTGCAATGTCTGGCTTACATGCCAACTTTAGCAAGTCTTGCATTTACTTTGGGGGAGTTCATCAAGAACTCCAAGACATGATTCTTCGGGCTACTGCTTTGTCAAAGGGAAAATGCCTTTCAGTACCTTTAGGTACCATTATCTGCAGCAAAACTCACCAAAGCTCTGTGCCAACCCTTGCTAGATAAGATTGCTAATAAGTTGAACCACTGGTCGTCATCATTGCTTAGTTATGCAGGAAAATTGTAGGTTCTCAACTCTATAGTTTTTGTTACACATTCCTTTCGGAGCTCTGCTTATATTCTTCCTAAAGGTGTTATTGATACTTCTCTATTATGTGCAGCAAGTTTCTTTAGGGAACTCAGGAGAGGAAAATATTGGTACTCAAGAGTTGACAATCAGTTTGTAAGCCTAAAGAGGGTGGTACGGATGTGAAAGAGGTTTTGTCTTGGAGCATGGCAATCTTCTCAAAATGGTTGTGGGGGGAGAGCTTAGAGTCCTCATCAATCCCTTTGGTCTATACAGAACATTTGGTGTGTTTAAGCTAGGAGTAGTGATAGTTGGCTATGGAGGAAACTTCTCAAACAGACGGATCTATAGTTCATTCCAGTGGTTCTCATACGGCTGTAGAGCAATTGGTGGAAAGCTGGGATAGCAATGGCAAAATTTGCACTTAAAAATCTTATGATTTCTTCAGAGTGCATGGTGATAGATTTCATTACACCAGAACCATTTGGGAGTTTCAGGCAGTCCCAAGGCACATAAATATTGCCTTATTAGTTGCAAAGAATAAACTTGCCACTACAGATAATCTGGTCCTGCAAGCACCTTGGGATCAGATTACTCTGTACTTTGATGAGGCTGAGACCTCCTCACATCTTTTTTTTTTTTTTNTTTTTCCAATGTGTGTATTTTGCAAAAATTTGGAAAACACTCCTCTCCTGGCTTGGAATTCACACAAGACCACTCTCTTTGAGACATGAACTTCAATGGTTCAAACCTCATATGAAGGGGAAGAAGTAACAGCATAGAGCATGTAGAGCTAGCTTGGTTGCAACTGTATATGAGATTTAGAGAGAAAGGAGTATGAGGCTTTTTGCTGAGAAGCAGAGGACAGTCCAACAAATAGTTACGAAGGTGCAATTTCAGGTGTATGTGAGATGTAATAAGTCTTGTAATGCTAGTTTTTGTGTGCTGTTATTTTCTTTTATTTGCTGATGATTTTGAACTTCTGTGATGTGATAACTTTTCACTAGGTATGCCCGATGTTGGATTGTAATATTAATCCTTAGGGTGCCACATTGGCCTTCTTTGAAAGATGGAATAAAAATCATTTACCAATTTCAAAAAAAAAAAAAAAATTCCTTCTAATTCCTTACTACTTGATTGCCCCACAAGTGTACGGAAATATCGAAGTAATATAAAGAGTATCGGATCCACAGGGAGTGAACGTCCCAAGTACCAAATACCACGTATTTAATTATCTAAGCTAATTAGTCGCAGGGCAAAAATTATCTAACTAACAAATAAATCACCAACAAGGAGTAAATCAGGAATAAAAAGGCCTAAAGTTGATTTTACTTAGCTAAACTGATTAAATGAAGGGATAAAACTAACTAGCAAGCCAAATCAATTATTGCAGGGACGGATAAAAACACCTAAAACTTTCTTTTGAACGGTTTTAGGCCAAATTCAACTATGTGAAACCACCTATTTTCACGGGATTAAACAAGTCAAAAGCATTAAGAATAAAACCAATCATATTATTCACGAGATCTTCTAATCTACTTTCATGATTATCAAATCAAGGCAATTGATAAAAATCCAACAACTAATATTCCCTCTTTCAATTTTATATTAGTCGTCTTTAGTTAAAGATTGAATCTTTTTCAAGAACAATTAATAACATGAATCTCTAACTATTGCATACAATAAATCTCAAAGGCATGGTAACAACAATTTATCCCAACATTCAATCAAGTTTATATGCTAAGCTACATCAACCCTAGAACTAGAAAATTAGCTACTCATGATGAAGGAAACAAACAAGCATATCAAACTAGCCCTAATAAACATGATTAATGAAATATGAAATAATAATAACTTAAAAATAATGAAATTGACGAATTACTAAGTACCTGGATTAATAAAGTTGAAATTTTGGTTCAAAACTAACAATGTTGCTTGAAGACTAACTAGATTTGAGAGAGAGAATTCTAGGGTTAAATTAAACTAGAAAGCAATTAAACTAGCTAATGAAGGTTTAAATTCTAAAACTAGGCAAGGGATCCTTATATAGGGTCTAAGAGTGGGTTGCAAGGCCTTACGAAAAGTTATTAAAAGCTAAACTTCAAAAACGTGCAAGGCCTCTCGCAAAAGAAGAGCCGCGCTCGGAAACAGCACCGCCCGGGCGGGCGGAATTAAAGGGTAAAATCTACCCGCCCGGGCATCTCCCTAACAGGTGACTTCGAGCTCGATTTTGACCCTCTTAAACTTTGAATTTGGAAACACTCAAAACATGGAAGTTGTAGTCCTGCCTCTTATCTTCCCATAGCTATGTAAAACGCCGCATTTGGAGTCCCGAAGAAGAAGTTATGGCCCAAATACCGAACAGGTGTCAAAATAACAAAAACCGCAAAGTTAGCTCGTTTGGGCCAAATTGTGCAAGGAGCTTTCCAACTTTAGTTTCAACCAATTCCATTCCATCTATGACTTATTGTGGCCTTCCAAGGTTCTCTTACTCAAGCGTTTCTTTGTCCGTTTACTTTCAAAACTTCTTGCAAGACTCGAGGTAACAAAAGTCACCTGAGATCGCAACAATCGCACAAAGTACCCCAAATAGTCATCCTTGTTAAGGTAATCATAAAATCTCATATGAAATGATATAATCACCGTGAAACCTATCAAATGAGTGCGCTTTTCACATGAATAATAACGCTAAATGAGCACTCATAACTACTAAACCAAGTTTTGGGTTTATATATAGCCTAATGATATTTGTCTACTAATAGTATTTTATCTTCTATAGTAATTTTATTACGAACGGCAGTAAAAATCAAATTCTTGTTAAGAGAAATATTAAGATCATTTAATATTTTTTTCGGTATATTCTATATGGTGACCTGTGTTTTCCACTAGTCTATTTGGAGGACAATTTCTTCTAAAATTCTGCATGGTAACCTTTTAATTTTCAATGCTCTAAACGGTGACTGTTGTTTGTTTGAAAATATTATTTTCTTTTGATTGAACCTTTTCTTCGCGTTCTACCATTTCTTTTATGTCTTTATAATCATTGATATGGGTATGGGAGGACAATACTTGGAAGTGGGAGTTCACTTTAGGAGAGAGCTTATGGTTTGGGAAGCTGATCTTCTTCAGACTCTTCTTTCTCAGCTTAAGCCTATCACTTTGCTTGCCGATGAGAAAGATAGGATGGTTTGAACGTCAAGATGACTTACACAGAAAAATTTCAGTTAAGGGTTTATGCAACTCCCCGCAACACAATAATTCTGAAGACTGGAGTTTTTCTCAACTTATATGGAAGACTAAAGTACCCTCTAAGGTGCAATTATTTTGCTGGCAAGTAGCTCAAGGTAGGGTGGCATCTAAGATTAATCTTGAAGACATAGGTGTGCCTTTGGACGATACAGGCGTTATTTGTGATATTTGCAGAACAAGTTCAGAAGATGTTGATCATCTCTTCTTAGTCTGCCCTTTTTCCGATAGATTGTGGCATGGTGTGATGAATTAGTAGGGTGCTTAAGGTTGCCTTCCTAGTAGTTTTAAAGATTTGTTGGCTCAATGGCCACATTTGGTCTCTTTCTCTTCACAGAGCATCCCTAGTAAGACTTAGAATATGTTTCCGTTTGTTGTTATTTGGTCCATATGACTGCATAGAAATTTGGTGTGCTTCCACAACATCAACCTGTTTGATGATTGTTTTGAAAGATGTCAACTTAGACTTTTCTGGTTGTCCAAGAGCATTTTCGCACCTAACTTTTGCTTTGCATGATTGGTTCCACAATCTATTAAATGTTTTACTACATTCAGTTAGCCCATTCTATCTCTCTCCAAGGGGTTACAAAGAGTTAATATCTATTGGAAGTGCTTGAAGAGGGTTCGCTTATGTTCAACCTTGACGATTCAGCATTAGGCAAAGCAAGTTGTGGCGGATGCCTTAGAAATCATGTTTCAGATTTCATTGGTGTATTTTCTGTTAAGTTGGGTATTATGGATTCTAATACTGCAGAATTGATGGCTTTTAAGCATGCCTTCAAATTCCTTCAATCCTCTTCCACTTGACATCATTTCAAAGTCTGTTTTGAGAGTGATTCAAGCAATGTTGTTCACTAGATTCTGAACAAGGAAAGCAGACCTTGGAGCTTCTGGAGTCTTTTTCGTGATCAAGATGTTTCTATAGCTTCTTTAGATGGTTTTTCTTTATCTCATATTGTAAGGGAAAAAATCAGAAAGCAGACCAACTAGCAAAACTAGGGGTACTTTGATCAAATGACTTGTATATGTGGGTTTGATAGAGGGTCCTTTTGGGACCTTAGGATCTTGGTTAGGTTGTGTTCTTGGCAATTAGTTGCCTCTTAATAAAACTCCTTTCGCCGTTCGGAAAAAAAAATGTACCTACTATTTGGAGGTCCCAAGCAGTTCATTTTCATATATACATTTTTTATTTCTCTATGATCAAAGTAGCTATCTTCCCAACTTTGTATAGCATGTACTTCGGTGAGTTCTAAGTGACAATAGTGAGTCATTGGGGCTAAGGAAATGTATTGGATAATAGCGGATGAGTTTGGTCAGTGAAATCTTTCATTTTCTTACCAAAATAGTAAGCGGGAGCGCACCATTAGATTTCACGTAAATTGAAGGGTACCATGTAGATTTTTAAAAAAACAATGTCCTCCAAATAGAAAAGTGAAAAACTAAGGGGCACCATATAGAATTTCTTTTTTTTTTTTTCATTACAACTCATATTTTTTGTTTTTGACTAATTAAAGACGACATAATTGAGACGTCATGAATCATTGATCTTCTAGATGTGTGTGTTTTATACTCCTTTGAATAAGAGCTAACGGATAAGTATGGACCTCACGTGTCCGCAGGCGAGGGCTATAATTATTTTGCATAAACTTTTAGTTTTTTTTTTTTTTATCGGAAAGTGAAGTTTTAACAAGTCTTCCTTACTTAATAGCTGTTGGCCTGCTACCATTTACGAATTGTTTTGGTCCTGTAAGATTGTAAGCATGCATTTCCAATAGAACTAGTTGTTATACATTGAAATTTTCCATATTGCATTCTCGGTTTTCCATAGCTTTTGCTCTATAAATTCAGTTGGTCTTATTCGTTTTAGGCAGAAGAGAACTTATGATTTCACATTATTCTCAAAAATGCTTTTCGTTTGAGCAAGAGAATTAGGTTACTCCATCTGGTTTTTGTAAGTGTGCACCTTGATTGAAATTGTGTTAATCTTGGAGAATTGTCGCTGTGGAGAGCTTGCACCAAGGCTAGGCGAAATCGCCATTTTGAGCGATGGTCTGTCAACGGCAAAAACATTTTCAGTTAAGATTTTCTCCGATCTTTTGTTTTTGTAATCGAATTCAACCCATTATTCCAACACTTCAAACATGGCATAGAAAGGAGGTTTGTAATCCCCTTGTGCTGAAGTCAATTGCAAAACAAGATATGGATGATAGACATTAAAAATAGAGAAAAAAAAGAGCTTCAATTTCAGAATGGAAGTACTAATTCATCAACACCTTTGGTTAATAAATAAGGTTATAAAACCACATGTATTACACGTGGCCCTGCAAATTTCCAATTTAAACTAAATTAATTACTACCTGCGTTTTTTTAAAATCCTTACGTTTGCCTATTTTGTCCATTTCCCTAAACTCTTTATGTTTCCTAATATGGGAAGGGTTTATGTTTGAAGTTACAATGATATCCCTCTTAATCAACCCACAAATTTTTTAATGTCCAATAGCCAAGGGCAAAATTGAAAGTCAATAGTCAAAGCAAAACTCCTCAATTTATGTGCAAAGTGAAAGTGCAAGGATTTTAGGGGAATAGAGGGAGTATGTTGTTCTAATAGTGTACTAAGGACATAATTGTGAATATGTAATTTTATTATCTACATTAGTGTGCCAGTCTCTTATTCAGTGTGACTCATTCGAATCATAAACTTCAGCCAATTTTACAATGGCACTAAGCAGTGGCAATAGAAACTTTTATCTGTTTCACTTATATCATTTACTAGGTTTATGCCCATGCGCTGCACTGTTTGTAATACATTACTAAATTCTAGTAAGTTATTATTACTCTGGTTGAATTTTTTTAATAAAATTTAAATTAAATATTCAAGCAACCTATTGATTTGACCATTTTTATTTCGTAAGTCTTTGAAATTTAGAGTCTATTTTATATTAGTTCACATTTACATTGGTAACAATAAATTATAAGGACACAACATAAATAATCTGAAAACAACAAAATACAGTGCGACGATAAAATATGCATTCACATCATAGATGCATATTTTTTAATCATACAATCTTTATATACATAAATATATATTGCACTGGTTCATATTAGTACACTTTTACGATAATTATTTCGTGATTTGTCATAGATTTATTTGGAAATATCCCAAGTGATATAAATTAAGTTCATAATGATACATAAAGATGTTTAATAAATTTTACTTCTTTTTGAAAGAAAATAAAAGCAAATTGGCTTATATAATCCACAATTACCTATCAACTTTTAATTACTATGGCTATTTTTTTAGTTAACTTTGTAATTAATTACATAAGACATGTGTTTTACATGTTTAGTGCACTGTACTTATACTTATTGTTCGCAATATTGGTTTTTATTTTTAATTCATTCTTTTGACTTCTTGTTACTTAACTTCTCATCATTTTTCTTTTTAATAAAGTCCCGTCATTTCTATATGCATTTGTGCACAAATATGCATTAATAATACTACTTAATTAGACCTATTTGTGACAAATTAAACTTGATAGATTTAATGTAATTAGATTTTGATATTTGATATTTTCAAACAAAATGAGTATTGGCCCAAACTTAAGCACATTAAATGGGCCTATGATTGGGTTTGAGTGGACCCGAACAAAACACAATCAACCTATTAACATCCCTACTACAAATGGATCTTATTTAAAGTACATTTCGCCCTCTTTCTAATGGTGTTAACAATTTTAATTTTTGAAAAGTTTATCAAAAGTTATGAGTAAAATTGTACTTTTTGGCAGGCTAACATTGGATGAATATCTATTTGGCAAATAAAATTATCTTCATTAAATTTTTGTTTTAACCTATTTTTTGGAATATAACAACACATGAGATATTTTAATTTTTTAAATCAACTAAAAATTTTAAATGCTTGCCTATATGGTGCGTTCGACGCTGTCGGAAAATGCTTCTTATATATATATATATNTGATTTTATTGGAGCCAATCACACTATGAGTCCAACCAAATTAATGAGTATGATTTTTCTGACTCTGGTTGTAACAAGGGATTGAAGGTTCTTCGTATAGTTTTGGATTTCTCAATTTGTTCGCCTGAATGTGTTTGAAATAAGTATCAGAGAAAGTATTATACATCAATTGGTATCGGAGCAAGTACTATATACCAAATTGGTATCACCGTATCAGAGCATATTTTGGTACATGAAAGTGACACAAACTTACAGAGGCAACTAGTGAATTAGCCTTCAATTAAGTTTGACTCAATGGCGGCAATTCATCATTCAAAGGCCGTTAATGACAGAATTGACTCATCCAAGATAAAGAAAAGTATAGATCTACTGGTTATATCTTGAAAGGGAACGGAGAAGACTACTCTTTCAAGGTGAGCCAATAAACCATGAAAATCTCTTTAAGCAGCACCACTGTCAACATTAAATCACTCCATAGTTAACAAAAAGAATACAATTTAATCCAGAAGTACTAAACCTTACTTACACAATCATATTGCAATTAACCAAAAATTGTGGAGAGAAAGAGAGCATAACTTACTTGTTGGGTTTTACCCAATACATTTGTAACAAGATCTTCAACATCACATCGCCCCCAACATTGGAAGCAAGTGTTAATTCTTCACCCTTATCTGCATCATAACCATCATAATCATCATTAGATGCATCATTTGGCTCCAACAAATCAAGAGCAATAGCATCATTGGATGCATCATCTGGTAGAACGAATCAGGAACAACCTACCCAGATCAGCAACATAATAGGATCATTTAGCTCCATGGAATAAGGAACGACACGATCGAGATTGCCAGCATCAAACCCATCATATAAGTCTAATGAATCAGGGACCACACTCTAATCATCACCATCAGCATCATATCGATCATATGGGTTTGAGGAATCAGGGACCATAAGGCCATGATAATCACCATTAACATCAAACCCCTCATATAGGTCCAAGAAATTAGGTACTATAAGGCCTCCCAATTTTGCGAATTAAGTTTTAGCATTGCAGAGAGATAAGAAACCCTAATAGTGAAAGATAGGTACCAAACCCAATATCGAAATAGAAAACCCCAAAACCAATCGAGATCAAGTGAGAAACCACGAAAACCAACACATACATATCAAGTAAGAAAACCACAAAAAAAAAAAAAAAAGAAAAAAAAAAAAGAAAAAAAGAAAAGGTGGTGTACTACAAACCCTTCTAATTTTCCTTTCCCTTTCGCACCCTTTCTCTTCATTCATCAACTCCACCCCCTCAAATCATTTACTAACTCTCCCAACCCTACTTTCTCTCTCTTCATGCATCAACTCCACCCCCTCAAATCAGATTTTCCCCCACCCCACAAACCAAAATATGATTTTCTCTCTCTAAGGACACCTCCATATCCAAGTTTCAAGAAATCAAATTCAATTTATTGAGGTATGTTTATCTACATTTGAATTTAGCTTTTTAATTTTTTGGTCCTTTGCATGTTGTCCCCACCCACACCTCGCGCCGACCGTCGGAACCAAAGTCGCTGGAATACGCCGTGTAAACTAGGCATAAATCGTCAACTTGTTTATGCCAGATCTGACATAAGCATTGGGACGGCTTCCGCCCAGTCTGGCGTAGAGCAAGCCCAGGCTTCCACCCAGTCTGGCGTAGAGCAAACTCATGCTTCCGCCCAGTCTAGCGTAGAATAAGACCAGGCTTCCGCCAGTCTGGGCGTAGACCCACTGGTCTTGACGACAGATATGGAGTAAGTGTTGGCTGCTTTACGCCCGATCTGGCGTAGATGCTGTGATGGCTTACGCCAGTCTGGGCGTAAGTAGGTGGGTTAGCTTCTTTTTTTTAAAAAAAATTATGAAACCGTGATGAATATATGGAAAGAAAGATTTATTATGCAATTATTGGGTGATTGTTACAGAATCTTTTGAGTATTGAATTTTGATTCTTAATTTTGAGGTTGTATGTGAATTGTTTGAGTATTATGCAATTATTAAGAATATGAATTTTTTATTTATTTAATTCTGAAACATGATGAATATGTGGAAAAAAAATTATGCAATTATTTGATGATTCAGGCATAATTTTTTGATTATTCACAAATTGATTCTAAATTTTGAGTATTGTATGTGGATTGTGGTGTTTGGGTTTGAAGAGTGAGTAAACCCCGAAAACAATGAGTAAACCCCTAAGCCAACCCAAATCAAGAGAAAACCCTTAGGACAACTCAGATTAAGTGAGAAAACCCAAAACCAACCCATATCGAGTGAGAAAACCCCAATACAATCTAGAGCGAGTGAGGCAATACCAAACATATCATGCGGCCTAATATATCAGGTGAATACAGGGAAAACAAAAATAGTAATGTATAAGCAAAAAAAGTACTAGAGTAGTACTGGGTAAAAAAAAAATGCTATACTAGTTTTTGGTCGTCAGTACCAATGTTTGGCTTATCAGTACCATTTTATAAACTATTAGTACATTCCACCTGATATATCAGGCCGCCTAATATAATATTTTTTGATGATTAAGGGCATGTTCTTTTCGACTGAAATTGACTGAACTGAAACTAAACTGAACTGAACTGAACTTATTGCGACTGAACTGAACTTATTGCGACTGAACTGAACTTATTACGACTGAACTGAAACTTAACTTAACTTAACTTAACTTAATCAAAACTTGATGTTATTATTATTATTATTATTGTTGTTGTTGTTGTTGTTGTTGTTGTTGTTGTTGTTGTTGTTTGTTATGGAAAAATGAAATGATGGGTAAGTAAGCAATATAATTCAGGGTCATCAAAGTCAT
>BSSO01002585.1:0-18852 GCA_030267885.1 Mesembryanthemum crystallinum
AAAATATCACGTTTAAAAAAATTTCAACAACCTTGCCGTCCTTCAATGGCGAAAGACGAAGTTTCAGAAACCCATATCACAGAAAAGGGAAAGACGAAATTATCAAAATAATGTAAGCATCGGGTCTTCTATCACCAAAAATAGTAAAAGAAATTAAAAAAAAATCAATAAAAAGCAAGGAATTTTCAGACCAAAGATTTCAAATCTGGAAATAAAAATGGCAGGCACTTGCCTTGTTGAGGAGAGAGAAAATTGACAATAGCTATGGTCAATATAATCTTGCCCGAGCATGACTACATGAGAATCTATAGGGTGGTTGGAGAAGGGAGATATAGGAGAAGGGAGGGTTCTTTTTGTTTCCGGTAAGAAACGTGAACTGAAACCCATGGGGCATTCAAGGTATCAAATGGCTTGATTGTGATTCAGCTAAGTAACGGATTTGGTTACTGCATCTGTCCAACCAAACAGTCTGAAATGGAATGGGCAGGTTGATTCCGTTTCAAAGCCATTGCATTAGGCCAACCAAACGGGCCCTAACTTTCTACTGGCTTTGATAGCTCCATGAAGCTGTACTGAAAAAAAGAAAAACACGTTTTACTCAACAGACTCCCAAAAAGAAAAAGAAAAAAAAAAACACACACACAATAGGGAAAAAAAGGGATTGGAAGGGAAAAGTTCAGCGACATCTGTTTCAGAAGCATTACCTGGTTAACTAATAACCACTTCAATAGCTTCAACTTGCAACACACTACACAGTACACACTGGGTTTTTTCAAAATTTCAGCTAATATTTTTAAAGACCAAATCAATTATGCATAACGTGGAGTCATAGGATGCAAAACTGAATTTACATGGAGTACATGAAAATTAATATCAGCTTCAGGATTCCTGGACTAGGATGGTGTCTCATGCAAATGGTCAATATGCCTGGGACAGAAAACCGAAAGTAAACATCAACGAAAAGGAAACCATAACTAAGCAAATGAAATTAATGAATGGTCACGGCACAAATCTATGCATCTAGAATAACAAGGAATCAGCTTAGTGGT
This sequence comes from Mesembryanthemum crystallinum, assembly GCA_030267885.1. Classification (NCBI taxonomy): domain Eukaryota; kingdom Viridiplantae; phylum Streptophyta; class Magnoliopsida; order Caryophyllales; family Aizoaceae; genus Mesembryanthemum; species Mesembryanthemum crystallinum. Next base: position 1,050 of record BSSO01002585.1, read on the forward strand.
CGCATCAATACCAAAAGCAACTCCGTCNAAAAAAAAAAAGCAGATAAATATATCAAGGAGAAGTGTACCATAAAGTGTTCCTAAACAGCCACCTACACGGCCCACAGATTATAAGAAAACTTCTACAGACACTGGAGGAATGGGTTGAGGCATCAGCTGCTTGCATAAATAATAACTCTGATCTACCTGAATCCCTGAACCCTTCAAGATGATAAGATCAGACAGGTTATCAAATAATGTCACATGCACAATATGTTCATATTAGTATGCATTGTAGAGAGTCTTCAAGAAGATGCAGTCAGGCAGGTCCTAGTCTAATCGGATCTGCCTTTAGCACAACAAATTTTCATTAACATGAGTGCTAGGAAGCATAACATACAAAGCAAAGTGCAAAAACAGTATGAGAGATTTTGAAAGGTGGTGATACAATACATGAGAATATATATACTGTAGATGAGCTAACCAACTTCAAAAACCCCAAAAAATAAATAAACACAGGATAGCAGACAACAATTCTCTATTTGCACCAAGTCTAGATAGGATGGCAGAAAATTGAAGTGCCTGACATTCATATCAATAAACTTGCAAGCAAAACATTACAAGTCTTAGCTCCTGGAAGAAAGATGCCAAGGGGCAAGAAGGACAGTTAGCAGCGCCTCACAATTACTGTCCCCAAAAGACACCAACTATCTCAAAGATGGCAAATAGCACCTACAAGCTGTCTCAGGTTTATGTGTAAGCTGTCTTGACTACTATTAGTTACTGGTTCAGAAAAGAGTGTACAAAAAGCAGGCTCATTGGTGCATAAAAGAAGTTGCTCCTCTGAAGATAACATGAATACTTGAACATAGTAGAGAAAACATGGCAGCCAAGGTCCACAATAGATGAGCTATGTCAGTCAAGTATGGATACCCTGTCTGCAAGGACCGAAACTCTCATCAAACTAACAACAAAAAACCAACTTTTTAGGCAGATGAGTTGAAGTACAAGCAGATGAAATAATATAGTATAAGCAGATAGTAGGAGTTACTAGAGAAGTCATGGTTGTCGTGGTGATTTATAATTCATATAATGACGAAAATCAATTAAAATCTTCTCAAGTCATGTCCAAGCATACTTTGTCATCAAAACTCCTCAAGCCAATTCCAAGCACACTTTGAACATACCACTCAAGAAAGTCCTTTAAACGAGCTTTGAAATTCAATCTTTTCAGTGTAACTGTAACGGGGAAAACTTGGTCAGTGAGGTATGACACTATACCAAAGGCTGGAAAGATTTTGCACACTATAACGAATTATTAGTGGATAATATCTGTGATTTCAAGCTGATTGATGTCACCAAAAAGATGTTTAGAGTCTGTATACTTCCTACTGCTGTAAGGAGAGCTCCTGAAGTCCCAGAAATCAAGTTGGAAGACAATGTTTTAGAGATAAACAGATCATCATGTTAAGTGCAAAGAAAGCTAATTTTGTTTTGGAACTTTTTTGTGCAAAACTGTAGAAGAAGATGTACATGCAAATGAAGTTATGTACCCTCAGGAAAATTTAGCCTGATTCTACCGAGCCAAAGTAATGGCAATATGTTCCGAGATTAAAAATAAAATAAAATAATGACTGTAACAAAAAATTAAGGATATATGCAATCTTGCCAAGGGGTTCTTACCATTATCAACCATATTTAGTTTGAGTGTATGCTATCTCTTCGAAGCAATGAGACTTGCAGCAAACAATGGCCAGCTAGCTGTCTTAGCACAGCTGATGATCTGGATAACTAAAAACTAAAATAGAAACCTGGTCATCATAATTCATGAATAAGGACAACTTAGAGCCTGGCAGTTTGAGGGTAAGGTTAATAAATGTGCTGAAATTGATGCAAGTGTTCCAAAATTTAACCAAACATTGTGTAGCAAGCAAATTTATTCAGTCCCATCACTGGAATTAGTACCAAGATTTGCATACTATTCAAATCTAGCTTTCTACTGTTCCATGAATTTGTAACAAACAAAGAAAAACATGTTTTCCTGGCCAGAATATGAGAAAAAAAAACTCAGGAAGGGGAAAAAAACGTAAATGGAAGGGGAAGGGGGAAAGTACAGCGACATCTGATTCAGAAGGATTACCTGGTTAGCTAATAGCCATATCACTAGCTTTTATACTTGCAACAGTGGTTAATTCAAAATTTCAGTTAATACTATTAATGAGCAAATCATTTATGCATAAGATAGAATGCAAAACCGAATTACATGGAGTACATGAGATTAAAATCAGCCGCAAGATTCCTGCACTAGGATGGAGCTTCATGCAAATGACCAAAATGCCTGGGATCGAAAACCCAAAGTAAACATCAGCAGAAAGAGAACATAACCAAGCAAAATGAAGTTATCAGTAGGAATTATGGCACAAATCTTATGCATCTAGAATAACAAGGAAAACAGCTCAATGGTCGCATCAATATTAAAAGCAAACTCCATCAAAGAGTAGCGGTAAAAAGAAGCAGACAAATATATCTTGATGAGTGTACCAAAAAGTGTTGCTGAAACAGCCACCTATTGCCCACAGCTTAAAACAACACTTGCACAGATTGCTGCAGGGATAGGCTGAGGCATCGGTTACAACTGTGATCTACCTGAATTTCTAAACCCTTCAAGATGATAAGATCAGACAGGTTATCAAATAATTCCACATGCACAAATATGCATCTTAGTACGAATCTTAGAGTCTTCAAAAAGATGCAGTCAGACAGGTCATAGTCTCATTGATCTGCCTTTAGCACACCAAATTTTCAATAACATGTGTGCTAGGAAGCATTACATAAAGTGCAAAATAGTATGAGACTTTGCAAGGTGGTGATACAATACATGAGAATATATAGTTACTGTAGATGAACTAACCAACTTCAAAAGCCCCCAAAAATACAGATAACAGAGAAAATTTGCAGACAATCCTCTATTTGCATCAAGAGTCTAGATAGGATGCCAGGAAATTTAAGTGCCTGACAGTATACCAATAAACTTGCAAGCAAAATATTGCAAGCCTTAGCTCCAGAAAGAGAGATGCCAAGGGACAAGGAGGACAGGAGACAGTTAGCAGCGCCTCACAATTACTGTCCCCAAAAGCCACCAACTATCTCACAGATGGCCAATAGTATCTACAAACAAACTGTCTCATGTTTCTGTGTTAGCTGTCTTTTGACTTCTACTAGTAGTACTGGTTCAGGAAAGTGTGCACAAAGAGCATGCTCATTGGAGCATAAAAGAGGTTGCTCCTCTGAAGAAAACATGAATACTTGAACATATTAGAGAAAACATGCCAGTCAAGGTCCACAATAGATGAGCTATGTCAGTCAAGTACCAGAAGAAGCAGTAATGTGGGGGGGGGGGGGGGGGGGGGGGGGGGGGGGGGGGGGGGGGGGGGGNCCAGAATAATGAGGCTCATGCAACGAAAACTGAAGACTTTTACACGTTTTCCAGATAACCGTGTCTGCAGGAAAAAGAAGTTTGTGGAAAAGCGGTGAAATGAAAACACCCTTAGATGTTAAATCTACAGCAACTTCGGTATATCTATATGCTAATTAGGTACTACAAACCAACAATACAATTAAACAAGTTAAAAAAGCTTCTCTTATAACAAAATCTTAACTGCCAATCAGAATATCTTACCAGTAATGGTGAACGGACACCAGAGAACTGTACTCCGTGCAAAATGAACATTTATATCATAGCCTTGAAAAGTTAACATGGACCAGGAGGTCCATGGTCTGTTAACTACCATAATGGAAACATACGAAAAGAGTTCCAGCTCAATAGTGTGTTAACCTCAGTCACTGACATGCCAAGGAAGCAATAATGTTACAAACAGAATTAAGTACTACAAACTAACTGAACTATGAAACATGCTCTGTGTCCTCAACATTTCAGCAACAATTGCTGGACTGCAAGTCCTCAAGAGCCTTCTTCACAGCATGAAGAGTCATCTTCTTTATCTCTAGTTTATCTTCTTTGGCCTTATGATTTGGGGGTAGCCCACGGAACTCCTCAGTCAAACGCATGCACTCTGGGACATTTTCTGGTGAGACAAAATCCATAGCAACCTTGATGCATGACTTCAAGTTTCGAACTTGATGTGGACAACCCGCAGGAATAAAAACTGCTTCTCCAAGCTTTTGCACAAATGTCCATGGCTCCACACCGTATTCTGCCCTGAGCTTCCTTTTATGTTCTACAGTCAAATAAAAAGACTGATCATGAATTGGATGCACAACCTGCTGCACAGGACACCCATAAATATGCCTGAATTCTCTGAAGTGCTTCTTAAGATACTCATGTAGCTTAGGGACATCTTGTCTCCGAAAAATATCCCAGAGAGCACCACCCTCTAAAGACTCTGAAACTTCCATTCCTTCGTCCATCTTCTCATCGCTGCTTGGTTGTGCAGTGAACGAATCTGTGTCATACTCTCCTTCACTTCCACAACTTTTCACTTCAGGTTGGAGTTTGGATGCATCGGTCCCTTCTAATGTTTTCTGAGACTTCCTCCTAGCCCTTGCTGCTATTACTCCCTTCTTCCTTTTTCTACCTCTCCTTTTCACTCCAGTATGCTTAGATGCTTCAGTGACACCACCGTCCGCTGCTTCTTCTGACACCAAGGTAACAACATGTTCTTTGTTGTTACAAACTTCTCCATCATAAGCAGATTGAATTTCTTTATCCACAGCGTCAGTGTGATGGGAACTGCTTCCCTCATGGTTTCCAGTACTAAAAACATCTCTTTGAAGCCCATTATCGGTTTTATTAGCCCCACCATTTTCTTCCTGCAAACTCATGCTGCCATCATGTAGCTTCTCAGTGTTCAAACTTTCATCTGCTTCTGGTTTTGCATGTTCCAGAATAGATGGCTTACGATCTTCCAACTCAGGTACATTTGAAAGCCCTTGCTCATTCATCATGGAGTGGCCAAGTTGAAGCTCTTTGGTAGAAGAATGAACGTTGCCCTTGCAACTGACAACACCCATTTCACCGTCAACCACATCATGACGCTCTCTCATATTTATAGATACAATTCCAGATTCTCCACCATTTGAAGTTGATGTAATTTTAGCATCGGTATGCAACTGACTGCTAGCTAAATCTGCCACATGCTCAATGTCATCCCCAGTTGGACTACAACCGTATATTTCTCTTTGGTCTTGAGCGATGTGCTTCTGCTTCAATTTCTTGATCTTTTGGAGACATGCAGATTTGAGCTTCAACTCCGCTGTATGTGTGAGGATGTTCACTGCATCAGACATGTCACAGTGTAGCTTAGTCACAGAATCCCCTCGCCCAAGCTCTTGTGCAAGTCCATAAGCAATGTAAGTTTTTGGCCCCAGATCCGGTTTCAAAGATTTATCTGGTAACTTGGAAGCAAGATTGAGAATGCCACTACGTGGATGTGTGTACTCCTTAAATGGCAGGGCCTTGATAAACTCAGCACCATGCCTAGGTAAATGCTTATCAAATTCAGTAGAAGGTGGCCAGTCCTTCAATTTCAATAGAAGAGGCCACATGAAGTGATCAGTTAGACCTTCCGTATATCCTGCAAAGAATTTATGAATGTTAACGTCCACCTCACACCAATCCAAGCAACTGATAGCCCTGGTATCCAATTGCCTTGAATGTTTTGGATGCTGCAACTGACGACAAGCACGCCACATGACCATTGGCTCCCAACTCAAACCAGTAGCTGTTTCAAGTACATCTCTGACTATAATTGGCTCTGCCCGAGACCAATGCCATTGAAAATGATTTAAATCCACACGTTCAATGTCAATTGCAGCAGGGTAGTACAAATAATTGTCATCAGAATCTTCTCGAGAGGCTGCCTTCCTTGAATTACCATTGCTAAACTCCCCATCAACCAAAGAAGTGATACAGGAGCAGCAATGTTTATCAATTACAGGGATACTATCAGCTTTGCAGGTTCTTAGAACTTCTTCTGCTTCACTTAACAATTTTGAAACATCAATTGGAAACATATGCTTGAGCTCCAGCAGCCCACTTCCACACCCACCAAGGCCTTCTGGTGGGCAAGGAATGCTGCCATCTTCATTTGATTTCCAATCTGATGACAGCATTTTCGGACTCTTTGAGCCAATGCCAGTTTGAACATCATTCTCAACCTCGACCTTTTCAATTTCATTCTCGGCCTTTTCATCTTCTGGTGGGCAATGGATGCTACCATCTTCATCTGATTTCCATTCTGACGACAGCATTTTGGGAGATTTTAAGCCAGTGCCAATTTGAACATCATCCTTGACCTTGTTTTCTTCATTTTCTGGAGGAGATGGAGCTCCTCCGTGCAGGTAATCATATCCTCTATTCTCATATTCAATGACTACCTCCTCTCCAGCCCCTTTTAAGTAGTTCCCATCACGAACTTCCAGACAACAATCAAGGCATAAATCATAGGCACATTGTGGGCAACTTCTATGAAAATCAACAATTGAAGTTTTACAGTTATCACAAAACATACGTTCATCAAGAGGGAATTCAATCTGTTCTACACTTACCTTCGACAACGGAACGCCTTGAATTCGAGCCTCCATCTCTTTCTCCATCATCTGCTCCTCATTCAGCTGTTTCAAGTAGGGAAAAACAGTATGCAGCAAATACATAGAGTGCCTCACCCTATCATCTTCACTAATCTTCAATTCTTCTTCCTCTAGCATAGCTTTAACCACCCCTTCCAAACGCAAACAAGCCTTGCAATTGCAATTCCCACGACAAACAGAACACGCCTCAGCGAAATCCTCCTCAGTCTTATTAGGGTACCAGCTTCTAATACAAATGAGGCAAAATCTCTTCCTCTTGCACGTACTGCAAGGAATAGTTCTTCCTTTATCATTCCTCTTACACTGATGACAATTATTACCCTCAACTTCATCCCCATTCTCAACTACCCCCTTCCTACATTGACTGGAAACCCTTGATGCCCTCGTCCTCCTTGTCACTCTAGCGTTCTGTTCTTCGTTCTTCTCTGAGGCATTTTCACAAACACCTTCCGGGCACTTCATTTTACCCTCAAAATCTTCATCTCCTGAAGCATTTACCACAACCCCATCTTCATTTTTCACTGACCCATCAATTCCCACATCATTTCCCGCCATATTTCCAATCTCTCCCTCCTTCTGTCCCCTCTTTGGCCCCGATTTCTTCTGAGTCACTCCACAGTCACCATTTTCTCCCTTCGGCGGTCGACCTCGGCCCCGTTTCTTCACCGGCGACTCAAACCCTACATTTTCCGGCGATTTCTCGTCACTTCCCAACCCGTTTCTCAACGGTCTATGACCCCTTTTCTTCTCGATCACTCCACATTCACCATTTTCTTGCTCTTCCCCTACACTCACTTGCTTCAATGGCCGTCCTCGACCCCGTTTCTTCACCGGCGACATTAACTCCACATCTTTTCCTCGTTCCTCCTCAGTTTCCGGCAATTTCTCATCAATTTCCAACGAATTTCTAAAAGGCTCCGAAGTCAACGTTAAGTTATGATCCCCTTCGTCTTGCTTGACTAAACCAGTGCCAGAATGGGTTGATTTTAGGTCATCGTCTGCTTCCATGGTTGAATCGATTTCGGAGAGAGAAAATCCAGGGTAGTTGTTGATGTTAAAGAGAAAGAATGTTGAAAGGAAGGTTGAAGTGAAGCAGAGAGAGAGAGAGAGAGAGAGAAAGAGAGAGCATAGAAGGATGGTCGTTATAAAATGAATTTCGGGCGGTCAAGTGTCGTTGAGACGTTGAGTCGTTGACATACCCAATAAAGGGTTAAGGGGGTGGTTCAAAATTCAAAGCCCAAAGGTCCAGATCGCACCCGGTTTTGTTCCCCATTCAACCATTGTTTGCAGAAAAACTTGTACTCAGAAAAAAACAACAACAACAACAATAATAATAATAATAATAATAATAATAATAATAATAATAATAATAAATTGTACTTGGAATTTTTAGCATTGGCTCAATTCGGTTGGGAAGAAAATATTTTGCAGAAAATTGTAACTTTGTAGAAATTTTTGATTGATCGATTTGTTATTTAAAAATACTGTTTTTCTAATTAGATTTGGCCTTGAACGTATATAAAATGCAAAGGTTAATCTTTTTGTGTTAGTAAAACTGCCTAATCTTTAGACGACTCACTCTAGGAGTGACTTTTAGCAATTTAGGGGCTATATTTAGCAAATAAATGGCTACTATTTACAAATAGAGTAATTGATTTGACAAATAATAGTGTTGCATACAGGGCCTTGTGCTAAAATATAAAATGGGGCCTCTGAAGTATGAAAAAATTAAGAAATAAACACCATGTTAGGCCAGAATCGAACCTAAGACCTTACAACTAGCAAAATAAAATAAATCAAGCACTACCACTCCTACTACCTTGTTATTTGTATACTATTTAGCATAATCAAATATATAACCAGACATTCAAATTTGGGCCCTTAAAATCAGTCTCTAGTTGGGGACCCTGTGCGGTCGCCCCACCTCGCACCCCTTAATAGCCGGCTCTGGTTGCATACTTGCATGAGAGAGAAACGCACAAAATGTTTTTAACCACAGGATTTTCTCATGCCAACATGTATCATTTTGAGTATTTACACATATCATAGCTGGATTTAATCCATGAATTAATAGATGTGTAAGTGATTAGGGGTATCGTCCCCAACTATAATATTGAGGATTTGATTTCTTTTGACCTTTATATCTTATCTAAAGTCATGAAAAAGTTGGGCTTAACCCAATTATTTTCAATTATTCATATTTGTAATTTTTGGGTCTAGATTTTTTTTTTTTTTTTTAAACCCAAAAGTTCAAATCAAGTTCCGAGTCAAATTAAGAAAAATCAAGTTGCAGTTCACTCGTCCACTGGGCTACAAACCCAATGCTAAATTCCCATTGTACTCGCAATAGGCCCACCTGTTCCACAAAGCCCAATAACAGGGTGAATCCCTTACATGAAGTCCAGTGTCAACGGAGCACAGCTGAGCCCATTTGATTTTAATAAACTAATAGTCCATTTCATTAAGACATAAATGAGCATAAGTTCAATACACCCATACAGTCTTATAAGTTATGACACCCAAAAAAATGACCCAGAGAACGATATATCATAATTCAGTGACAATGTTAAAATATAAACCAAACATAATTCAGGGCAGTTTCATCTCTCTAGTGATATATCTTGATGGTCTTTCAAGAGCTATAAGCTCCTATGGGTATTTCCATCTTAGCATTGTTCGTATTTCCATCTTGCAATTCATACTCCTAATACATTCGCGTTTTTTTTTTTTTTTTTTCCGACTTTGATATCTCCGTATAAACGTAGATATTATTTTATCGTCGTAAGATTTATTTTTTTAATTGTTTATTGTTAGTATATCATAATACAGGATTTTCATCCTAATAATTTATTCATAACTCCCATTAGTCCCATACCAATCTAATTCCTATAAAAAGACAAACTACTCCCACCTATGGATCCAATCATTGTTAACGAATCATTGTTAATGATGATTGAGGAACAAGAAAGAAGTTGCAATTCAATCACATTTGTCTTTTTTCACAAAATATTGATGATAAAGGTTGGAGCCTTTGACCCGTTTTTGTGGGATAATTAAAGAGAAAAGACATATCCAAACCAAGTGGGATGACCTTTAAGTTGTCTTCAACATATACATCTATCTACCCAAAATTCAAAGCATGTTTTTAGTTTTCCTTCTTTTTCAAAATCCTAAACAAACAATCAATCACTAATCATCAATCTACAATTTACAATCTACAATCTACAATCTAGCTAGCTAACATGAAAACAGTGTTTGAGACCACAACTTGTTGCGTGTTGAAAATAATATTGCAATCTTTTTTGGCCGATTTATTATCTTATGTGCATGCCCATGCGCTTACGTTGCCAATCAAATTATGCATGCAATTGTTGACTTAGATACATCTTATTTTGCTGTAGGATCGTGATTTAGCAAGTGTAAAGTAATCACTCGCATATCAGCTTTAATTTGAAGGGGGTGGTCGAACCATTCTTTAATTTTGATCTGATGAGAGATTTTTGGTAAATTTTAATTGAAATTGTGTTATTCTTCTTGATTGTCGTGATAGATCAGAATCAGGTAGAAATAATTGAAGTATTACAAAGGATGCATGAGAGTGAGTGAAAATGGTAGGTGTGTAATTGAACAAGACAAGATAGCAGAGGGATTGAGCAGCTGTGCAGAGCTCAAAAAAAAGAGAGATTTTTCAATAATTGTGTGCATATACCCCAAAACTTGGAGATTTAGATAGTCTCGAACCATTGACCTCCCTCACAAAAGTTATATTAAAAGTTTGAAAAATTGTCGGAAACCCCCTATTATATACCACTATTTGTCAAAAACCCCTATTAAAATTTTTGTGGTGAGGAACCCCCTTATATGATACTTCTATCTTGGTGGGACCCCCAAACCACCCCCACTAAGGGATTCCCGACCAGAAAACAGTTAAAATGACCAAAATGCCTTCACGTATTTGGATTTGGAGGTGCAATTGAAGGGATTGAAGGTTGAAAAAAAAAGGGGTTTATGACCACAAAAATTATAATAGGGGGTTTTCGACAAAAAATGGTATATAATAGAGAGTTTACGGCAATTTTCCTTTAAAATTTCAATTTTTTCCGATTTTGTTTCTCCCGGAAAAAATAAAATAAAATAAAAATGCTGATCTTCCTTCCTTAGATATAGCCTAAATAGCTAGTTTCAAATGACTTAAATTTCCTCATCCCCACTTGAATGGAAGAAGTGTCCAATTTCGAGTTTCCAATAACTACCCAGCAGGGCAGTGCCCACTGCTCAGTGGCCGGGTGTCCAGAGATCATGTTCATATTGCAGCACTTTTCTACTGTTGTTAAAACCAATACTACCAAACAACTCAAATCTTAACCATTTATACAACAAACTTCAGAAATGTGATATTGATAGTTCAAATTCTCAGAAAGCTAGTCAATCACTATCAACAGTTCATCAACTCTCATCAATGGAGATCATGTCATGGCACATTATCTTTCATTAAGGGTCACATGTACAATTGACTTGTACTTGACTTTAATTTGAAAAACTTGACTCTAATTTGAAAAACATGCTTTATAGAAAAACATGCTCCTGTACTGATATTTACTAGCAACATACACTAGTAGAATAATATAGACACATAATCACAAAACTAATTGAGCAAATTAAAGTAAGAGGTTCGCAATTCAGAATAATATTATTTACCTATACAAAAGAAGAGGCTGGACGATCCTCTTTATTAAGTAAGTTAATCACCATAATAAAATCAAAGCTAATTACAATATGTGAATAAATACAGTGGTCAATCTGTGCAAAAGCTCCATTTTGCAGACATCCCTCACAACACGCGTATCCGGAAGACCATCTGCACCTGCCCTTCGCATCCCCACTAATCCCTACCAGACTTGGGTGTAGTTCTCAAATTTTGATCATAAGCAGCATATGTGTTAAGTTTCAGCCAATCAGGTCGGGGTAGACACCAATTCACGTGGACAATCCTAGAAGGCTCGGTTGTTTTGAGGCGGTCACTATAGGGCACAAATTGATCTCTCGCTCATTTTATTGAGGCAGACTTTGAATCAAGAATCCATGGACAAGATTTTATTCCCCCCAATTTTTTTTTTTTTTTTTTTTTTATTTCTAAGCCGAATGTACCACACTAACAGTGTGGTCAAGGGAGTTACAGAACATGAGACTTCAATGTATGCTCATTTCATGTAAAAAGAATGAGAGAAAACTGATATAACAATTGGTAGATGAAACCCCCAATATGAATGCTATTATCTTCGTTTCATAAGTTAACATATATTACTCCATAAAATCAACTAAAACTTAACACACTAGTCCTAATTCCATCAAGAGGTTAAAACTAAAATAAAAATGCATTTCTTTCACTATATGCCAAAGCTTTTTTGCCAAACAGTAGTTAGCATTTGGTTACACTGTTCAAGTTGTACCTTTCAACGTTAATGGATGCAAATTAATGTGGTCAATCCTCGCAAGTAAGTGCCTTCTATTTCACTCATAATGAATATCTATGGATTGTATGTATTGCGCTATCACTTTTCAGCTTTCACACAACAAAATTCAAGCAAAGCATTTGCCTGATACTATTTGATAACGTAAATGATATATATGGTGGCCTGCCCTGTGCCCACTGCCGACTTTAATTTATTGCATGTTCCAAGTTGGTTCAAGCTAACTTGATAATGTATTTCATTTTCACCAATAATAATTTGCGTATACTCTTTTTCTGTATAAACAACTTTTTGCATACATTAATTCATATGATTATTTTGCGCTCGAGTAATTTAAAATATCGTCTTCCAACTATAAGATTGAGCTGAGAATTAAGTGTCTTTTGACATTTTTATCATTTGAATTTGTGAGAGAGTATGTGAAAGCAAAGGTCAAACTTATTATACTACTCGTACTATTTAATTAGTATTTTCCAAAAATAAGAAGAAAATTTTCTAATAAACCATACTGTGCAGTTTAGAAATTATTTAATATGACTATGTTGTTTAGTTTACATTTTTGTTTTATTGTAACTTTCTAGATAAGATTAGGTGCTCGAGTCTTTTATTGCCTTTTCTGATAAACATACCTATTTTTATTGATTTGATGTGGTGCAATATTAAAGTTACCTGATTTTGACATAAAGATTGAAGATTTAATTTGAGTTGCAGAAATAACTTCTCCTCACCTACTGGACGTAATGTTGAGAAAAGACAGAATACATACATTCAACATATCTTCAAACCTCATTGGGTGTTTATTAGGATTAACCTATCTAGCTTGTATTTAGTTTAGTTAAGTTCAATTTTGCAATTCTCTTTTCCTATCATATAAGTATTTATTTAGCATTTATTCAGTTCAGTTCAATTTAATTCAAATCGTTTCGATTGAAACAAACACATTCTAATTCGGCATTTCTATCCCAATATATAATGTATTTGTAAGCGTTCTAATGTATATGTTCATCCAAACTTACCTGGCTAGCTAGACAAATACATATCATACGTAGAACAAAATAAAGGCATATTTTTGACACCAAGTGTGTTGTGTCCACATATTTAGTAAACTCAATATCCAGTATTGCATCTTGGTGTATTCGGCTGGTCATCCCCATGCTGTGATACTGATATTTGTCCATGCCTTAACTAACAAAGTGAGAATTTAGGTACCCAAGAGGTGTTTAACCCACTGGTAAACAAGTTTTAATTTAGATGCCAGGTCAGTATCCGACCACCTCCGTGTCTTAGAAGGTCCCAATTTAGCCACGCTCAAGGAGGATACTCATTGCCGACCCAAAAAAAAAAAAAAAAAAAAAAGATGAAAAGAAAGGCAAACTGGAGAAATGTCACCAGTGAGACCTGTAGCCTGTGAGATTATTACTGTATATATACTGATAAAACGGTGACATTTATTCACAAGGCACTTGCACCCTTCATTCTTTATCCCCCTACTATATATATATTCAAGCCTTCTTTTGCTCTCTTTCACCTGCTTGTTCCTTACTAGCAACCATGGAGATTGACAAGAAAGATATGGCGGATCATGAGACCGACAAGAAGATGAAGTACGCGGGCATCAAAGCCATGCCTTTTGTTATTGGTACGTACATATCCATTTATGCTCACCTCACCCTATTTCAATTACTAACCATAACCATAATTGAAAGTTCTTTAGGATTTAAAGATGTACAAGTGAAGCATATATACTATTAATGACATGGATAATGCTTGTAAATGTTTGCAGGTAACGAGACATTTGAGAAGCTAGGAACCATAGGAACATCAAGCAACCTCTTGGTGTACCTCACCACCGTCTTCAACATGAGTAGCATCAGTGCTACTAATCTTGTTAACATCTTCACTGGATCAGCCAATTTCGGAACCTTGATTGGTGCTTTCCTTTGCGACACCTACTTTGGTCGGTACAAGACCTTGGGGTTCGCTTCCGTTGCTTCTTTCCTGGTACATATACTCTATGTTTACTTCAATTATTAGACCAACTCATATTTTTCATCGTGTATTATGGAGTATCAAACTGTGGTATGCAATGTAAACTCTTCATTTCCATTAAAGATACCCATGGTTTGATCCCTCATATGTGTAGAAGTAGCATGTTGCTTGTACGCTACAGATTAGACCACATAAAAATGGAATTTTATCATAGCTATGTTTCTTTGACTTCACACTTTGTATGGTATATACCATGGGTGACTTTCCTTGAGAGTAAGGATGACTCTTAACAACAGGGTGTCTTTTTTTTTTAGAATATTCGTGACTTTCTTTAGAAGAAGGGTGACCTTTCTTAGCAAAATGGGGGGACTTAAATGGTGCATCCACTACATTGTATACAATACACCAAGCCTATGCAAGTTTATGCGGGTGTTTCTTTTTACCAAATTGAGAAGTCCGAGAGTCCATACTCGTGTCAAAGTGTCGAATATTGTCATGCCTTAAGATTCTTACCTCTTTTTGGGTTAATGCAGGGCATGCTAGTCCTAACACTGACAGCCTTACTACCAACATTACACCCACCTCATTGCGGAGCATCAGAGACTGCTAGCTGCACAGGACCAACAACAGGGCAATTAGCATTCCTCATAGGAGGGCTAGCACTATTAGTCGTTGGAGCAGGTGGGATTCGACCATGTAACTTAGCATTCGGAGCTGATCAGTTTGACCCAAAAACAGAATCGGGAAGACGAGGAATAAGCAGCTTCTTCAACTGGTACTACTTCACACTCACCTTCGCGATCATGGTTTCAGTCACCTTTGTAGTCTACATTCAGTCCTCTGTGAGCTGGAGTATAGGGCTCGCAATCCCGGCCTTCTTCATGTTTTGTTCATGTGCCTTATTCTTCATGGGAAGCAAGATCTATGTTAAGGTTGAGCCCAAAGGTAGCCCCTTGGTGAGTGTTGTGCAGGTTATTGTGGCTGCTTATAAGAAAAGGGGCTTGGAGTTACCAAAGGAAGAAAAGACTTCATTGAACTCCTTGTTTGATTATGTGCCTCAACAATCTATTAACTCCAAACTTCTTCAAACTGATCAATTCAGGTGCTTACTTAACCTTTTTATGTGTAGAATTGATATGTTGTCTTCAAAAATGTTTGCTTTATGAAGCATAATTGTTGCCATGACCTTTAAGACAACTTGGGGTGGTATTTAACTGTTCATGAGTAAACATGAACAATGTGAGCAATATCAACTACAGTAACTTGTGTTAACTTTTAGGATTCCGTGGACCTACACTATCCTTATAAAATAGGATAAATCGGCCCCATACTTTTAGGATTATGTTATTTCATTTTATTTTATTTTTTCTGAAGTTATTATACTGATCCCGTATAATGATATTTCTGGGTCCGCTACTTCAATCAGGCCCATATTCTAATAAACTGCGCCAAGTCCAATTTGGTTGCGTGACTTTTCACTCCCCGACTCGTGAGACAATGAGGGTTCAAGAATATGACTGTTTATTTCTGAAAATGAAATATGACGCCTCAGAGTGTTTAGGAATTGATAAAGGGTGGATAGTTTTCAAATACGAACCCTACACCTATGAACAATGATGAAGTAGCTGTGGGTCCCCGGGATTTGCCTGGCCTCATAGACAAGTCGAGTTATACTCAAAGCCTAATTATGTGATCACTGTTAAGGAACAATCCCACAAATTGGTCTACCACCCATCAGCTTAAACTTTTGATTAAATTGGATTCACCGTAGTCATGATTTTTAACTTTTGGACAGGTAAAAAGAATGACACAATTCCAAACATGAACAGAAAGGGCACTTGGAGAATTGATGACACTGAAAACACATGGCTTATATAGGGAGAATGATGCATTTCTCAACTAGTGCTCACTTGAACCACCTAAACTGATGATGATGATGTCTTTCTCTCTTTTCAGATTCCTTGACAAAGCAGCTATCATAACCAACGAAGACCGAATCAACCCTGAAGGATCACCGGTCGACCCATGGAAACTCTGCTCCATACAGCAAACAGAACAAGTAAAATGCCTAATCAGAGTGTGCCCCATTTGGGTTTCAGGCCTTCTTTACACCACAGCCACAGTGACTCTAGGAAACTATGGTGTTTTCCAAGCTTTGCAATCCAACAGGCGCCTAGGAACAGGAAGCTTCCAGATCCCAGCAGCGTCTTACGCCATTTTCTCAATGCTAACAGTCACCCTATGGATACCATTCTACGACAGAATCATCGTACCAAAACTCAGAAAGGTCACAGGGAAACCAGATGGCATAACTGTCCTACAAAAAATGGGCATTGGGATCGTTCTCATCATCCTAACATTGGTCGTTTTTGCGTTAGTTGAACGCACCAGGAGGGTTTTTGCTCTGACAAGGCCGACCCTAGGAAATGATCCCCATAGGGGCGCCATCTCAGCCCTATCTGGGATGTGGTTAGTGGCTCCATTGGTACTAGCAGGACTCTCAGAAGCCTTTTCTATGATTGCATTAGTTGAGTTTTACTATAAGCAGTTTCCGGAGGATATGAGGAGTATCGGTGCTGCTTTCTTGTTCTGTGGGATGGCAATGGCGAGTTACTTGAGCAGTTTCTTACAGTCAATTGTTGTTAAGATGACAACCTCAAAGGGTGTAAATTGGTTGGCTCAGGACTTGAACAAGGGAAGGCTAGACTATTTCTATTATTCACTTGCTGGTTTAGAGTTTCTTAACTTTGTATACTTTTTGGTGTGTGCAAAGTGGTATAGGTATAGGGAGACTGACAATAGTCCCTATGATGGAAAAGTTCAAGACATGAAATCTGAAGTAGAACTTGCTTGATGAAAACCATGCTTCTAAGGAAAACTGTAATTGTATAAAGTTTAGCTATATGATTGATCATGGGTGTTTAGTCAAATTTCTTATAGCTCTTCTCTTCCTGATTCTACTTGTTCTGATCATCGTTATTTGCAGTCGTCCCTGCATAATGTTTCAGGGCCATTTTCAAATTACTTTCAGATCTCTTCTGTAATAAATTTTTATGTTCAAAGTTTGATATAGAAAATCTCAAGAAGTTATAGGTCTAGGAAGAAGAGGAGGGGGGAGGGGAAGTTGGAATGTGAGAGGGAGAAACGAAAACTCCTAAGAATAAGCCAAACATATTGACTTTACAGAAATTGAGTTCCCAGAGTTCTGATTCGAGATATGTTTGGGTGACCCATAAAATTTGACGTGTAATTGCACTTGAATATCCCACAAGTTGCAATTTGTGGTCTTGTTGGTTAGCAACCTTATAGGTCGACCTATCATTCTCCATTCTGATTTTTAGCACCGACAGTATGTAAAATGATGCAAATATCTTCTTATACCAACCTAACACATGATGGGGAACCAAAATGAATGTACTTCATAGTCATCAGATTCAAGGATAACATTAATGCACTGGACCATTCTTTTTCTGAAAGTGTTAAGGATAATAATAGAGCGTATTTTGCGGAAGCGATCAAGGATCTTGAACAATTGGAAGTATTGGAGAAGTAATAAAATTAACGGGCAAAGGTGAAACACAAAATTTTAACGTGGAAAACCGAGAACCGGGAGAAAAACCACGAATGATAAAATTCACTATAGAGAGAAAATACAAAACGGAGAATCCTCAAACGGACGAAACCTAACGAGGATTTACAAGAGTTAAACTCTCAACTCACAAATAAACAATGAAACTCTCAACAAAGAAAATAGT
>BSSO01002586.1:0-18850 GCA_030267885.1 Mesembryanthemum crystallinum
CTACCCATTAGTTTAATGTTTATCAACCAAGGGCAAAATAGTCCAAATACACTCTCCTTAATTCTTGTGTGCATAGTGCAATGTTAAGGAAAGTGAGGGACGGAGGGAGTACTTACTAGTACTAGACAAGACTTGTAGGTTAGCCTGTGATATCTGACGATTCACCCCATGACATAAACCTCTTAGCTATTTTGATCCTTTTGGTAACTGTCGTGCTTGTTGCTTGTTCCTACTATAGATTAGACACGATTTCGACCCCACTAATACGGAGTACTATACATTTGTTAAGAATTGTGATCACTCGGTCCCAAACTATAATCATTTTCTCTTATACAAGTAATAGGAGTACTAGTAGTTTACAAAACTTGTGTCAACTAATGAACTAAAGACGTGATATGTGTCTCATGGCGTGACTGAACATGTGTTATTTTAGCGGTTGTTTGGTCATACAAGTTTTTATGTTTCTCTTAAATCAATTCAAAAAAGAAAATTGATTGTTTAGTTGATATTTAAAGATATAGGAAGTTTAACTTTTTGGAGAGTAAAAGGATATAGATGATTGTTTGGCTAAAAAAAGTTAGGGAAATGTACCCCGAAGTTCCTATATGAAGTAGAAGTTCCTAAAGTCAACAATTATTTTAGCACTTTTTAGGAAGTTTCATTAGTGGTAATTACTAACTTCCCACTTTCAATTGAACACCATAATCTTTGTCTCATGGGTAGCTCTCGACGCTCTTGGTGAATACCGTTAAAATAAATTTTGACGGTGCAAAAAATCTATATATATGGATTTGGAGATGGATATGCTAATCATGGTTGTATTGTTCACGTTTATATATAGGTAACACTTTCATTCACTATGGTAAGTTGTACTTTCCAACTATTGGAAGTTCCTAATTTTAACTAGACTACAACTTTCCTTGAAGTAGTTCACTTCATGTTACATCTGACCAAAGTTCTAAAACTATACGACTCTATTTGTATCATTCCAACCCTTTTTAATAATACTCCACGTCAAACACAATCAACTATGAAATTTTCCATGTTTGAGCTCATCAAAAAACGAACATGCACCTTTGTGATAATAATAGTACTATATTACCATTTAAGATATTCTCTATCCCGGAATCCTTGGGACATATACAAATTACGAGGATTATAAGTAACTCTCTCCGTTTTATGATAGGGTGTGCTCATTTCAACCGCAACGTATTGAAGATAACTGAATCAAACGAAATAAATAGTAACCTATAAGGAAAAAAATAAGGTGGAAAACATGTTGTATTAAAATGAACCGAAATGCGAAATTAACAAGTTAAAATTTACATGTTTTTACTTGGAGAAACAGTATAACTTCTCACATTTTATATCATCAAACAAACATTATTATGAAACCTAGAAAGCAAAGCAAAACAAAATTTAAGGTGAAAATCTTAACCAAATCGAACCCAATAATAAGCAGGTTGAAAAATGCCAAATACTATGTTCATTGTCGTGTCAGGTTACTGTTGACCTGAACTTGAAACTTGAAACCAAATGTCATTTTCGTAGTTAATGAACCCACCATAGCCCTAATTACGTAAATTTACCCAACAACAACATTAACAACAACAACAACAACAACAAAGATCCCNTTTATAAGCTAATCACACTGTGACTGCCACTAGAGACCTCCTCGCAGAAAGCGTAGGAGAGAGAATCGGAGGAGAGAGAAAGAGAAACAGAGCACAGCACGAAGAATAAGTTTGAGAGCATTTTCTTTGTATTTTCTCTCTCTAACTTTAATTTTTCCTTTAATTTTTTTTCTCCCCCTTCTTCTCACTTTCTATCTGTTCTTCTTCCCCTTTCACTTTAATTTGTTCTTCCACTCTTCCCCTAAAATATTCTCTCTCTCTCTCTCTCTCTCTCTCTCTCTCTCTATAGTCTATATCTCTCCTTTCACACCACTCTATCAATTTCCTCTGTTTTTGCTCTGTTTTTATCTCCTCTGTTTCTGGGTTTGTGTTGGGTTGGTTGTTTCTCCTCTGTGAGAAACAGGGGAAGCTTTGAAGCACTCAACAATGGCGGATATTAGCCATCCTCCCATGGAGCAGCTCCAAGACCTTGAGTATTGCATAGACTCTAACCCTCCTTGGGGTATTTACTCTTTCTCTCATCTTATGGAAAATGGGGTTTAATGGGGGGTTTTCAACTTTCACTAATTTGGTCATAATTAGTTCAACTTTTATGAAAAAAATACCTTATTATCACTTCATTTGGTCGTCAATGCCCCACCTTCCCTCAAAAGCTTCAAAAAGACTCTTCTTTTTGGGTTTTCAGAAAGAAGAGAGAGTTTATTTGAAAATTTTGGGTTTTATTTTTATTTTTTCCATTTTATGGGAGTATTAAACATGGTAATTGCACTCATTATAGCTTTTCATCTGCCACATTTATTAGGAAAGTGAAGGTTTCTGTTTTAAGTGGGTCCAAATGTTGTAGGAAATGGAATGAAATTTAATGGGCTTTTCAGGGTCTTTGAATTTTGATGCTGGGTTCCTTGTTTTAGATTTCTGAAAAGGAAGAAAAAAAAAGAAAGAAAATAAAAATCAAAGGCCATAGCTTTATTGTCTGCAATTTGCCTGCTTCTATTGATGTGAGGTTATCACATGTTGAAAGTGCCATATTTGTAAATAATCAAGTGGTTTGAATTTTGAGCAAATTCTTGTTTTCTTTCTTGTTTTTCTCTATTTTTCCTTTAAAATTGTCTGTTTATATACTTCACTCATATTTCCAAGAGAAGTACTTGTTCTTACATTTGTACTCAGGTCATTTCAACTCAGTAATAATGGTAGTACTATTTTTTGTTTTTTCACATTCCTTGTTCAATTCAATTTTACTCTACATTATTGATGATTTTAAGTATAATTGGTTAAGCACATTTTTCCTGGGCTAATCCATGGTTTACAACGGGTATTACTAGTACTAATGCCATTGAAGCAATATTGCTGTCATTTACAAGTTCTCCTAATGATTGACTGTAATAGATTAGTAGTTCCTTGGAATTTCATTATTACTAGAGTATTATGTAATTCTGTGGTTTAGTTTCTATTCAGAATCTTGAGTTTTTTTTTTTTTTAATTTTTTTCATGAGGATGATATAGGTGCTCTGTCTCTCTTTCATTCCAGCTTTGTTCAACTACCAAGCTTTCCCTTTTCCAGCTAGTTGCAAAGCATACAACTTTCTCACTAGACTTTTGGCTGGAATCAGAATATATTGTACAAAGTCTGAATTTGAGTTTGTGGGATAAGAAATGCAAATAAAGGATTAATTTCCTTGGTTAAGTAGCAAAAACTTCAAAATGGTATTGCAAATTGTGCTTGCTGTACCTGTATGTCTGCAACTAAAGTAAATGAACATGATCTTTGTAGTGATTAATAACATACCTTTCCAAAACAAATGGAGTAGTTCAGAAATGGCAGGACTATTGGCATGCATTCAATGAAGTTTCTTAAATTAACCTTTGTTCATCTTATTGTGAAAATACTACTAGTAATTTCTGTAATTGTGCTTTTATTTTTTTAGGTCAACTTGCATGTGTGGTACACTCTCTATGTTCTTCTAATTGATGATAACTAGAGGCAATGTCTTGCAGTTGAAACCATCCTTCTAGCGTTTCAGAACTACATTCTGATGCTGGGTACAAGTGTAATGATTCCAACGATACTCGTCCACGCAATGGGTGGATCTGATGTAAGCTCTCTTGCTGAACCAATACCATGGCTATTAGCTGGATTTGAATTCATATTGTTAAAGCAATTTCGACAAGAGTTGCATAGTAACATCTTGTAATGATGACAACATGATATCTTTTCACATAGATTTTAACTTGGTGGTGTATTTTGCAATTTCTCTCTAGGAAATTGTGAAATGTATGTAATTCTTTCTGATTGTTTACTGTTTGTTGGCATTGGAATACTATCATTCAAAACTTGTTAACATCCTAGATTAAGATACTTCAAGTTCAAACAACTTTGTGTTCCTCATGTACATTGTTTGACATCTTGCTCGACTGACCAGGGTGACAAGGCACGGGTGATACAAACTCTGCTATTTGTGGCAGGCATTAACACACTCTTGCAAGCATTGTTCGGGACCAGGCTACCGGCTGTAGTCGGAGGATCGTTTGCTTATGTTATCCCCATAGCATACATTATTAATGACTCATCACTGCAGCGTATTCCAAATGATCATGATGTAAGTTCCGTCATTCACCTTGTTTGATCTCCTGAGAGCTTAGCTTTCTGAGATTTTGTAGGGTTTTGACAGTTTGACTAGGAGATTATAACTATATTTAGAGTGAAACATAAAGTGTCTGAAGAAAATACAAATTTCTTTGGGTTTATTTTAGTACCAAGGGATGCATATTTTATAGTGTGATTTGATATCATTAATCTCTATCCCTGTATGGTTTCATCATACTATTTCCTCCATTTTGTAAGAGCTGCCTGCATTTGCTCAAACAAAACTTGTTTTTTTTTTTGCTTTCAGAGATTTATACAAACTATGCGAGCTATCCAAGGTGCTCTAATAGTTGCATCAAGTATACAGATAATCTTAGGTTACAGCCAACTTTGGGGCCTCTTTACACGGTATGTCTTAGGGAAGTTTATTGTTGGTTTGCTCGAACTTCCACCTACTGGTTGGTGTCTTTGTACTGATTATGGTATGTATTTGCTTTTCAAACTATGTTTGTATTCTCTCAGGTTCTTTAGTCCTCTTGGCATGGCACCCGTGGTGGGATTGGTTGGCTTGGGGTTGTTTGAACGAGGATTTCCTGCGGTATGTGCTAGCTGGTTGACAGTCAGGATGCAATTTCTTACTTAATTTTATGGATAACACATAGGGTTGATGCTTATTATGAAGCCTAACGTTATAGCAGTGGAATTTTGGTATCTATTAGTTGGATCATCTTTTTATTTCTTTTCCTGGTGTCCTCATCAATCACTCGAGTTAACTATTGCAAGTTCTCTTTCACTTCCAGTTAGGAAATTGCATAGAAATTGGGCTTCCAATGCTATTGCTGGTTATTGGATTGTCTCAAGTAAGTAACTTCAACAATGTACTTCCACTAGATTCCTATTGTCAATTTAAGTATAACGAACTTTCATTAATGAGTCCCTCCAAAAGAAAAGAATTAAGTTACAAGTTTCTATGATTTGCAGTATTTGAAGCACATCAGACCTTTTAAGGATATCCCAATATTTGAGCGATTTCCTGTCATCATATGTGTCACGATAGTATGGATCTATGCAGTAATCTTGACAGCAGCCGGGGCCTACAGAAACAAGCCCAGCCACACCCAAGTTAGTTGTCGTACTGATAGGGCAAATCTCATATCAACTGCTCCATGGTAATTATCCTTCATGGAGCTGATAGGACTTGTCGAGACTTTGGATTTTCGTGCATTTGATTAATGTACACCTGTACAGGTTTAAATTTCCTTATCCCTTGCAATGGGGTCCACCTACATTTGCAGCTGGCCATTGCTTTGCCATGATGTCAGCCGTTCTTGTATCGATGGTTGAGGTACTAACCTGGTATTTTATAATCTCTCGACTTCTTTTTCATTGCAATATCTTGTCATTTGAATTTCAATAATCCTCTTTACCCAGCTGGGTTTCTGAAAAACTGAAAGTTTAATAAAGAAAGAGTCTTTTTTGTTTGAATCTCACTCAAACCTCTAGCATAGTGAACACTACAAGCCATAGGCTTAGAAATGATAGTTTTGCTTTTTCATTCTGCAGTCAACTGCTGCTTATAAGGCAGCATCCAGGCTTGCAATTGCAACCCCACCTCCAGCATATGTTTTGAGCCGGGGCATAGGATGGCAGGTAAATTATTTCAGATCATTCTAGCCTGCTTCATTTTGTCTAACGAGGTATCATGCCTATACATTCTTTGTAATCATTTTCTATTTCATAATGGCATGAGTTTAAAAGAGAGGAATGATATATGTCAAGAATGAAGATAATGGGGTATGGATATCCATGTTTTTTACTCATTTTGCAAGAACCAATTATCTCATTTGTATATGACACGGGTCTTAGCAGAGGTTAATGGAGTATTAAGCAAAAGATTGATGGTTGTACTGTATAGAGGTCTAGAGGCGTGACTATATTTCTGGCACAAAGAAAATAATGCAAAAAGTTTTTGTTATTTCTTCCCAAAGGCTGCAAAAAGCTAATTCTCACCACATGGGCTTGGATGTTTTTCTTGTGCTCTCCACATTCTTGAATTGAATCAATAATGAAAGTACTTGTAGAATGATGATTTTTTCTTGAGATCAATATGCCGTGTTACCCAATTCACTGCATAATGCTATTTATTCTTATAGGGTATTGGAGTTTTGCTGGATGGTCTCTTTGGAACTGGCACCGGATCTACTGTTTCTGTGTAAGAACTTTTACATTAGCTATTGTTTGGTCGAACTTGTCTTACACTATTCCAGTGTGAAATGACCTTAGATTGCATCATTTTTTTAGGGAAAATGTTGGATTGCTTGGGCTGACCCGAGTTGGAAGTCGTAGAGTTGTCCAAATCTCAGCTGGTTTCATGATTTTCTTCTCTACTTTAGGTTGGTGTTAGTACATTACATCTTGAAGCTTAAGTTCTGAAAAATGGTTTGTGGCAACACATAGAAAGAATCTCCCTTCCCTCTGAAAAGATGGGGAAATGGGAAAAAGAAGACAAGATGAGCCATGAGGGAAATTTTGAAGTAACTGTATTTGCACATTATGATTTTGTTTGCAGGAAAATTTGGAGCTGTTTTTGCATCCATACCATTCCCCATATTTGCCGCGTTATACTGTGTTCTCTTTGGCCTTGTTGGTACGTGTTCCAACATTAAAGAACTATAAAGGTTTCTTTTCTCTAATCAATTAATTCTGATGCATTTAACCATGCATTTTAGTTCCTGTGAGATTCCGTTAATTGTTAATGAACTTTTTCTTATGAATCCCCTGATCTCAGTGTCGTATTCAATATTTTAGCACCTTTCTATAAAACTTTTTTGTTTGTTTTGCAGCTTCAGTTGGACTATCATTTCTACAATTCACTAACATGAACTCTATGAGGAATCTTCTTATTACGGGTCTCTCTCTCTTTCTCGGGATATCTATACCACAATTCTTCAATGAGTATCTTCCTCAGCATGGCCTTGTTCGGACAAATGCAGGATGGGTGAGTTTGTCGACGCAGCTTCTTAGTTTTCATTTTTTGATAATGTTCAAAAGTTAAGTTTTGACAGTTCAATAGCCTTGCTCGGTTTCTAAAGACCAATATTCAAAGAACATATTGTTGACATATTTCATGGATTTTGGCATTCTATTAATCATTATCTCCTTTTTTCTTTCTTGGCAGTTCAATGCGTTTGTGACGACAATCTTTGTGTCTTCACCGACAGTAAGCTTGATCGTCTCAGTCTTCCTCGACAACACATTAGAAGTTGAGAAATCAAAGAAAGATCGAGGAATGCCATGGTGGGTGAAGTTCAGAAGTTTTAGAGGAGACAACAGGAATGAAGAATTCTACACTCTGCCCTTCAATCTCAATAGATTCTTTCCCCCTACGTAGTAAAGGATGCTTGCAAGAACAAAACAAGACACCTTTGATCAGCTCCGAATAATCTAACAGCGTGCAAGGGTAATTAGATTGTTCATGGAGATAGAGATGGAGATTCACCACTGAAGTGGCAAATATGTGTTGATGGTAAGGGAAAAAAAAACCAAAAAAAAAAAAAAAAAAAAAAAATTGGTTAAAAAAATCTTCTAACTCAACCCTTGTAATTTTTGGTGGACCATGTGCAGCAAGGTCCTGGTTAGGATAGTAGATAATTCATGCCAATGCCTTTTGTAGGTTTAAATGGAATGAAATAAAAAAAGAGCAAATTCAGTTTGTCTCCTATCTTCTGCAAATGTCAATTATATCAGATCAATATCATCAACTGTGTATATCAATTGTATATTTATTGAGTTCTTAAACTCTGCCCAGAAGTATATGCTTTATGCAATTGAATGGATTTCTGGGGTAACCCAGTTGAGTTCTTGAGAATCCTTTTGAATAATTCTCTCCATTTTTTTTAATCAACTTTTTCCCCATAGGGGAGCATAAAAGTCTTTTGCATATACTCCCTCCGTCCCACCATTACATGGCCATTGTACTATTCACTCTAACTTTAAAGAGATGGTGAAATTTGATATATAGAGAGAAAGATAGAGAGGGATAATTATTAAAATGTGTAAATAGATTGATGGTGGAGATAAATGGATGTTATTTATGTATTATTTGCAGATGAATAGTACAATATATACGTTTTAGTTAGACAAAGCTATGCAAACGTAATAGTGGGACGGAGGGAGTATATTCAAAGTTGCAAACCAACAAAGATAGAATGTCAGGGGTTCCCTCCCCTCTGATATAGATCACATCATGACATTGCATCTTCTGGTATAGAAGTAGTTTTTTTTGAGTTGATTTCCTTAATACTAACAAAAAAAGTTCAAATATTACCATACAATAAGAGTAAATAAAGACTGTCATTGTGGAATAAAGATGGCCACATACTCTTGAGAATCAAATACTATCGATGAAATAAGATTGTAGTATACTCTTCCTCTTCCTAATATGTGAGGACATATACAGGCATCAGTGGCTGTAAGAGGGAAAGCAAAAACTCTACTACTACCAGAACAAAGAATCGAATTTCATAATATGAACTACTAACAAAAACAAGACATTCCTATTAACTTATTCACAGAAGAAACTATATACATTTGCAGGATAGCCTACTCGTGTCGTGTCCTCCGCTGAGATCATATCCAAACACCTATGCTGTACCTGTCTTCTCGTCTAGTAATGGCGATTTGTTTGCCCTGTCAACGTCATCGACTCTATGTCCACTCTCTTCGTAGAATTTGTCTCGGCTGGGTAAAAAGATCCCTGCAACCAGACATGGATTGTGAATTTCATAGTATACAACCTATAATACCCTAGTTGTCAGTCATAAGGAGAGGAAAATATGAATAGTAATTGCAAGTTGTAGCTCAATGAGAAATTGGGATGTCCAAGAATCATGGTTCATTATACTCTCCCAACCCTATGACCCTATTCTTTTCATGGTTCCCGTACTGCATCCAATTCAGTATAGTTGAATTATGCAACTCACTTTTTCCCTCACAAATTACTATTCATTTACTTCGGTTCAGCACCATTGAGTTGAAATGAATAGAGCCGTACTATATGCTCATGAAATCAAGGTGAGGCAGGAATCAACTACCAACCCCATTGCCATCGTGGGACTATTGGAAGATACTATCTCAAAGTACTCAAATATTTGGCAAAGAAAATTAATCTCAAAGTACTCGAAGAGACTTGAGATCTTAAGGGAGATGCATCAACTCCATATAGGTTTTGATGTGTTGTCTTCCAATAGTCCCATTTACAGCAGAGAAGAGAGAGTCGTTGTGAAGTAGAATCTAGAAATAAAGGATAGTTGCTTTACAAATTGAATGCAGGTAAATGTCTTACCTATAAACCATATTATAGCTGCTAGAAATAGAATAGATGTCAAAACAAGTGTGGTAGTCCTCCAATTGTGTATGCGATCCTGCAGCAAATTTAGAATAACCAAGTGAGCTAGATAAGCTACTAAAGCCAGTGCACCAAACATAGTACTCCAATTAATCATTTAACTAGGGAAAGGATATATGAAGTGAGGATATAATCAACTTCGATAAACAGTCACAACATTTATAAAATAATCAAGCATTAATTTCAAACATAGCATGAAGCCCCCAACATAGAACATGAAGATCAAAATATATGTGAGCAATTTAAATTGCAAATTTACCTGCAGAACCCCAACAAGGGGCGAAGAAGGCACATCACCGAATACATGAATCAAAACTGTCGACATAGCCATCGACAGAGGTCGTAAACTTGGTTTAACACAATGTAAGCATACATAATTTACAGGTGCCTGCAAATGGAAGCAAGATAAGAGAAGGTTATGGAATTTGTTTCTTCCTCGCAAATTACTGGGGGTAATAAATTGAAATGATGCCATCAAAAGCAGCTACTGTATTGAAATAAATACCTGAGTAGCAAAGACTAGTAGTTCACCAAGGGCGAAAAATATAAGGAAAAATATCTCTCTCTTGAAACAAAAGGCACTAAAGCAAAATACTCCCCCTAAAAATGTTGATGCTGCAAGAAGCTGCAAGTTTGCCGAACAGAGAAGTTTAGTGACCATGCTGGATAAAATGACGAGTGGTGATAATGACTAAGTCACGTAAAAGCAAATACTAAATTAAAGAGAATACAACTGTGGGTAATAAATTGAAATGATGCCATCAAAAGCAGTATATTAGATAGTAGTATATTAGATAAAATGTTGATGCTGCAAGAAGCTGCAAGTTTGCCGAACAGAGAAGTTTAGTGACCATGCTGGATAAAATGACGAGTGGTGATAATGACTAAGTCACGTAAAAGAAAATACTAAATTAAAGAGAATACATTCTATGAGAATAATCGATAGTAGTATACTAGATAAATACACGTCAGAGCACGTCTCAAAAATCTTGATTCCTCTATTTCTTTGACTTTCTTCACTTTCCTCACTGTGGCATAGGTGGAGGAATGGGTGCAGTACAAGGACTTCCTAGAGATCACTAGATGAGCACTACTCTCTCCAAGCACGCTAAATTTAGGAGTTTGGATGAAGTCCAGTATTCTAAGGCTAGCAACATCATACACTGTCTTGTTAATTATATTTTATCTTTTAGCAGTCTTATGCATAGTGTCTGATGAGTGATGACGGAAAATGAGTTTAGTGTGATATCATGAAAAGTCAAAATATATGTCTCAAACTATAGTACTCCCTTCGCTTCAAAATATACGTCGCTTAAGGTTAATGCACACATACGGAGATTTCTTTATTTCTAAAAATAATAAAGTAATTTCACTAAATTACTTTTCCATTAATTAGGGGCATTGAAAATGAAATTAGTAATAAGCCAATGGTAAATTTGGAAAATGAAAAATAATAATATTATACTGGAATTAAGAAGCTACAGATAATATAATACAAGAAAAATAGTCAAGAAGATTAGATAATTTGAGACGGAGGAAGTACAAAATATGAAATTCTTGTGCAAAAAACATATTTTCAAGAAAGTAGAGCAATGCTAACAACTACTTTCTGGGGCAAACACAGCCACAAGTACTTTACTTACCTTAAAGGCATTTGAAATTGTAGAGTTTACGTAATCAAGAAGAAGACCTCCTCCTATAGTACCAGCCAATCCACAGCCTACGGTAATCCCTCCAAAAACCATATCCGCATTAGCCTACAAATTACCAAAATAGTCAAGTTAGTTACACATAATGCATACAATTCAAGCATATATCATCAATTTTCACAGCTGACTGAGAGATCAGGAACTTAAGAAATGCCTTAATTAGTAAGCCAGACATGGAAAACTTAAATTTTTTACCATGTTATAAATACTGCGACCAGCCTTTGGCCCCCAATATGAGTATGCTCCCAGCACAAAGTTGTATGAGATATAACCTGAAGTAGCCAATAATGATAAACAATCATTTACAACTGAACATCATACAGCATAAACACATCACAGATCTTAAATGCCCCACAATGAACTATTGAAGTCATATACCATTGGCTAGTACAGAAAAGAGAATATTAATTCCATACAGGCTGAACAAACTGATTTTGCACCAATAAAGAATCAGCAACCAAGATAAAGGATTCAACTGGAAAAAAGGAAGGTTCTGAAAGTACCTAGAACATTAACAGCATAAACCTTATCAGACATAAGCACCTTCATGTCCTTCCCAAATCTTGTAAATACATTCCCCTCGTTTTTCTCGTCTTTTGACCTGTTATATATTTAGAAACCAAGGGAGAGAACTTTAGATTAGAAGTTGATAAGTGCGTTGTGAGATCATCATTAAATCTAAATATAAGAGTGCTATAAGTTCAGTTACGGTGGGTCAAAATATCTGTTTAGTGAGTTATGTTAAGCAAAGTTCCTCTCCTTTGTGCACAACAAGATGAAAGCTTTTCTCAAGAGAATTATTTGCATGAATAGAGTGCAAAAGTTTTGCTCAATATCAAAGGCACATTATTGAATTCCTCAGTTCTTTGTCTCATAAACCAGAACCAGATTAGTGCAGAGACAGATTATTAAGGGTAGTTGGTTTATTTAGGTGAGATTAATTCAAGGATTACTACATTATTGAGACAAGCTGTATGTTAGCATGGGTTCTGTCACTGGTCTTGGGAGCTTCTATGTAGTATGAGCAGAGGAAAGCAACACTTACTTGGAAGCTTCGCTCAGATCATTATTCGTCACTTCAACTGTTGATTTACTGCTACCAGTGATTATTATTTCTGAATCTGCAAAACAATCCACACCAATATATAATTTGAATTAAAATGAATGCTATTTCAAGTATCTAATAAGGAACTTTCAAATGGGTAGTTTAAGTGGATACCAAGACTGTATCATATATACGACGTCTTGAAAACCAGATACAGTCCCAACAAACTTAGTTAGAGCAAATTGCAAAAAAAAAAAAAATAAAATAAAAAAAAAATAAAAAAAAAATAAAAAAATCTCGTCTCTCAAGGAAAATGCATCTTCTTTATGTCCTCTATCCTCAAAGAAAAAACTTGAAACAATCTAGCACCAAAATCATGGTAAAGCGTCCTAAAAATTAACTGAAACTTGAAAGAGTAGCTTGTAAGTTAATGGGACACCTAACTAATTTCATTAATAGAATACTAATTTGGCGGAGAACTGTAGAGATAATATGTTCTATACAGAAAAATGTTGTTATAGAATCAAACGATGCATAGACCTATTTTGCATGATTGTCAGGTCATATGGAGGCATACAATAAAATATGTATCTGAGCACAGAAGGCCAGAAGCTAGTCCAACAATCTAGCAGAAATTTCAAAATTGAGCTATTTGCTTGTAATTAACTACTGGACCAATAGTTCTCTACTGCTTTCCTCTGGATCAGCAAGGCTTGGGCTTTTTTTCCCCTTTTTTTATGTTGGGGAGGGGGAATAGGACTGGGGCTTTTCAGTAGCTTCTTGTTGTCAGATTAGCAGTACCATCACTCACGGTTTTGAATAGCTAGTTCTTGGAGAAGTTCTACTGGGTCTAAGTAGTATTCTTTATCTTAGAGACAGAATTTAATCTTAACAAAGTCGAATTTTAGATGGGCAGTGGATACAACCGCACCTTGTACACCAGAAGCAGCTGTCTCCACAGAAGATGCTTTTTTGGATCCAGCAGGAGCAAAACCTAGTTTAAGAAGCAGAAAAGAAGGAAAATAAGCAAAAGAGAAGAGTAGTTCTGAACTGATGAACTTGTTCGCTATAGCAAATCACAAACCTTTCAACTGCAGGGGTTCAATAACAAAACCTAGAATAACAAATGGAACCATCAAGATTGCCTCAATCCAGAAAGCCCACCGCCAAGCGAGATGGCTTCCAACCTAGAACACACATACGATGTTGAAACAATTCAGAATGAATAAATAACAATCTCTAATAAAAAAGACAACAAATTCCATTAAGCCAGCACAAGAAGCATAGATGTACAACCAAAAAAAATTATTAGCAGTGCACTAGATTGTTCTTGGCGCAAAAATCTAACCAAACAAAAAAAAGAAAAAAAAAAAAGGTTTTCACATGGACAGCAGCTCTACAAATTATGATCAGGACCTTCATAAATTAACAAAAAGGACCACAAATACATCGAAGTCGAGTAATAAAATAAAATCTTCTACACTATCTCTTCTTAGACTTACCAATCCACCATATATGTAGCCAATTGCATAACCAACTGGTATACACATGTAAAAGAGTCCAAGCCATGCTGTTTTCTGGAAAAAACAAAGTACAGCTGATGAGATTTACAGTTCAACTGCTAATGTGAAAATGCAGTGCAACTATGAGCAGGTGAGTGAACAAAGGAGTAATTTTGGTCATTCACATAGCTTTGAATGTCCAATTCTAATTACTGAGGGAGTTTCATGATATAAGACATAATATACTCAATTCAAGTTGTACACTTTCCTCAAGAGGAAAAGAGAAAGATATACCTGAGAAACAGGGGCATTATCATCGATGAAGGGGGCTGCAAGGCTGATAAATGATGCCTCACCTACACCAACCACCCTAAAACGAGAATATTGTAAGAGCGAGAGTGACTAATCAGAAATACAATGCTGAACACCCTCAAATTTGGACTTACATGCGGCAAACGGCAATGGACCAGAAACCCCAAGAGAACCCGCAACCAATTACAGCAACAGTCCAAACTAACAACCCCACTCCAATCAGCCGAAATGGATTGACACTACAAAAACATATACAAAAAACAATTAACAAGTCAGTCACAACATGTGACATGTAAGCTAACAGTCACCACACCATCCCAGTATAATAATTTGTTTTAAAGGCAAGCTCATGTCCTTCACGTACCTGACACAAAATAGATATTTGCACATCAATTATGCAAGAAAGTACTTTACTACAAATAAATGATCCAGATAATTTCCACTTGCAGAAATCACTTACAGCACCTGGGGTGCTTTCATGTTCAAAACCAGCTGAGCTCGAGTGAAACTAGCAGGGCAAAAGCTTAAATTTTCACTCTAAAATGCACTATTATCTTTTATTTATTATTTTCTTTATATAAGTCTGCAAACCTCTAATCCATACTAATTATTTTCACATTGGACTATAAACATATTTTTGCTAGATATACAGGCGCTCATTTCTAAAGATCTCATATATTAACAACCAACACGAGTTTAGAACTGATCAAATAACTCACAAGCATCCTCAAATAATACATGAAAGATGCAGATCAAGAATGACTCTCGGGTATTCATCAATGGTTTTCCACCAATATCCAAAAGATGCAACTAGGGTTTGGAATTGGGGTGCTCAGTTTTGGATAATTCATCTAGGGTTGAGTCCAGCCTAAGGTCAAGGCATTCTGGTGTTTGATTTGATACCGAATCATAAGTGTTCACTACCATATATTAGAATTCGGGCTGATTAATTCAGGTTGATTTGGGTTTGGGATGGGTCATTAGGGATGTAAGTCAGGGCAACATCAAATCGAGAAGGTTGAGCTCAAACATAGCAAGAAAATTGGCTGAAATTTCTTACTGGGTCACAGTATACCACGCTATTATTAAAGTAAACCCCAAGGTGTTATTTCTTCATGGAAAGGTCAGCCTAGTTTAATTAGACCATAATATTTTTCAAGTGAGAGAATGCATGCTGTAGATGAAGTATGTAAACCAACCTCTTGGCCAATGAAGCAAATATCGGGGAGGCCACAAGGAGTCCCACCATAAATGCAGATGATAGCACCCCATCTTCAAAGTTGTTCAACTTGAATTGCCCCCTAGATGTATTAGCACAGTTGTAAGCACAAAATAATATGAACATGGAAATCAAATCACCATAGATGGCCCAAGATTCACTCACAAGCAGGATAAGTCCAATTATACTAACGAAAAGAAGGAACAACACAAAATAAATAAATAAATAAATAAATAAATAAATAGTAACAAATACAGAGATTACACGACACTACCCTTCTTCCCTTAATCTCTACCATGTAGAATACAAAATACACTAAGCCTAGTAAGACAATCTTGAACCATAAAGAGATGTGGAGAGCCACTTAATCATCCATAAATGCTAATAGTTATTCTTGTATGAGGTGGCCTTATATATGAGGCTGGTACTTGGAAGAACAAAAGGTGGTACTTTCGATACTTGGTGGAAGAACAAATTGCCATTGAATATCACCCAATGGATATACAAAAGACAACAAACTCCTTTTCAAATGAGACTACATAAGTACATATGACAATACCGACGTAAAGACTCAGTTAGCCAGTAACAACAAGGCATCCAGGTTAACAAGGCTTAGGAGGTGGTCAATACCATTTAAAACTTAAGATATCCTATATCGGTTACCTTATCCTCATCTATTACCACATAGGAGCTATTAGACCTCAGCAGAAAGTCAGAAACAGGAAGAAGAAAATAAGACAATTACATATCCAGCAAGATGGCATGCACAACAACACTCCTACCATCCCAAACAGTAGTCAATATCTTATTCCAGTCCACTTCCAGAACATTGTCAATTTTCATTTTTAGCATCACAAATTAGGACTTCAACCCTTGAAATAAACGAGTTGTAGTTTTGAAGATGGACAAGTTTTACAGATGGGGGATGCTAGTACACTCATCACAACAGAACTTGAAAGCATCAATGTCTTAGTTTTGTTTCCTTTAAGGACTCCCTGTCCTATACAATATTTATCTCTTAATTCACGAAATCTCTTTTCCTATCTAAAACAAGGGGAAAAAGGAAATACTGCTTTTGAACAAAAAAAGGCTAGAAGAGAAGAAGGTGTTAGGGCTCACTGAATTCCACTACCACCAGTGCATGTGCCACCCTTAGTACATGTCTGGCGACTCCCATTCACACCATTGCTAGCAATTGCGCCTCGATCCATATAATTTATCATGTTAATGACACAGAAAATTGCCAGTAACCTGCATAAATCACAGAAGAAAATATCACAAGTAGATAAAAAACCTGCGACCATACAAAACGCATGAACCAAATCCTAAAGGTGCAGAGAGAGACACAATTAAGCACTAAAATGCCAAATTATCATCTAGTTTTCAAAATTTTGCATGATTAAACTTTACCTTGTGAAATCCACCAAGATTTCTCATCACCCATCATTCCATTAGACTAAAACCAGATGTGCAATGCAAAATCACTCAACTTTT
Source organism: Mesembryanthemum crystallinum (assembly GCA_030267885.1). Taxonomy (NCBI): domain Eukaryota; kingdom Viridiplantae; phylum Streptophyta; class Magnoliopsida; order Caryophyllales; family Aizoaceae; genus Mesembryanthemum; species Mesembryanthemum crystallinum. The sequence continues at coordinate 16,910 of BSSO01002586.1, forward strand.
ACCAGAATCATCAACAAAAGATCCAAAATTTTCAAGATAACTTGCACAATACACAAATATTATGCCATCCTCAGGAAACCCATCAACAAACACCCAACAAAATCAGACTAAAAACCCATATAACCAATTTCCCGGAACTCAAATGATACTACATCAAATACCTAGTAACATTATGCACCAAAAAACCCAGAAACATTACACGATAGAGAGAAAGAGACCTTTTGGGAGTAAACCAAGAAGGCTTAGGAGCTGAATCAGCCATTTTTACAGCTTCTTCTTCAACCTTTGTCTCCTCAACAGTGACTGCAACTGCAGAATCCTTAGTTTCCTCCGATGGGTTTGGTTGCTGTTCCTCACCCATCTTGGAAAAAACCCAATAATGTATAAAAGATTCAAATTTTCGTTAATAATTGTTCTGGATATTTGACTTCTTTTTTTTTTTTTTTGCCTTTGAATGTGATGTGAATGGTTGTTGAAGCAACGCAGCAAACTTCCTCTGTCAAATTCCTCTGTAATTACGAAAAAATTTATCTTTCTTTACTAAGATTAGATTCAGATTTTTTTTTTTCTCTCTCCTCTCTTTGCTCTTTGCTGTGCTGTCGCTGTTGATGGAGGCGTCAGCTTATGGGTTTGATTGCTTTTCTTAAAGGAGTTGGTAAAAATTGAAACTTTATTTTGTTGTTGGGATTCTTTTTGAACATAAATGCGTATAATGATGAGGAAAATAATGATTGATGTACTTAAAATACTGAGACTGGGGAGTGTTTTATGGGAGAGAATACTAGTCAAAAGATGATTAGTGATAGCTGGTAACAATACCATATTTGTTCGGATTAAAATTAGGAAAGAAAATATATAAATACCATAACTTTTGATAGAATTATAGAAAATATCAAAAATGGGAATTTTTTCGTTGTTTCGGGATCATGGTTTAAGGATTCTTTTCCTATTCATATGGTTTTGAATTTTGATGGGTTGCTCACACGTGCAAGCTTATAATTCTTCAAGTTCAAAGGTTCATTGTCATCTTTGTTTAAAAAAAGAAAAAACAAAAGAGTTCATTTTCTATTTGCCCTCATGCTTGCTTGAGTTGGGTCATTCAATGGGGGAGAGAACCAATGATAAGAATTGAGGTGATTGAAGAGTAGCTCTGGTAAAGTCTGACATGACACGAAGTTACTAAGAGAAATACGAACATGAACACGTATAATTCGAACTTGACACGATTTGACCAAATTTCATTATAATGTAATTATATAACTTTCTACATAATTTTGATATATTCTGAGACCGACACGAAATTGAAACAAAATGTAACACAAATACGACGTGATAACACGAATTGCCAGCTCTATTGAATAAATTATCTAGTTTTTTTTTTGTAATATAAAAAATTATCAAAATGAAATTAATATAATTGGTTATCTGACAAACAAAAAAAACAAAAAGTACAATTTTGTGGGAAGTATGACATCCAAATAATAAAAGTAGGAAAACATGTTTAAAATAACCTCCTATTCTTTGAAGTCAAGCCGTTTGAGTTTAATGACATCACTTTCTTTTTAAAGTTTTAAGAACTTATCACTTTCAATTGAAGAGAGACAATGACCTACCTATATGGGGAAATAGTTGTAAACGATCTGGTTATTCCATCGCTATATGAGGTGTTTTCGTAAGTAACTAGAGAAATGATTTGAAGTTGAGAAGAACATGTAGCAGTATATTCACAAATCAGCACTAGTAGATTGGTTAAGTCAACTAATTTAAGCCAACTTAGCTGATAATCTCTTGCCCTGTTTGGGGTGGTTGCCAATTATCAATTTTCAGTTTTTTTGAAAATTCAAAACCAGTTTTTGGAAACCACTTTTTTTGGTTTTCAGTTTTCTGTTGTCAGTTTTGAAAATGAAGTAGAGAACTGTAAGCACAAAAAAATTCAGCTTT
>BSSO01002587.1:0-18849 GCA_030267885.1 Mesembryanthemum crystallinum
GGAGTAGTATTCGGGATGGGTGACCTCCTGGGAAGTTTCTCAGGAGCATGTGAGTGAGGACAAAGCATGCTGGAAAGACTTGTGGTGGTCTGTGGGGTCAGTCCTCAACCAAGAGAGCGGATCTTGGTGGCACCAGCCGACCCATGTAAGGGGTTGGGGTGTTACAACTGAAGACGGTGAGGGCCCGGGAGGGGCTGGGCTGACACAGGGAGGCACATCAGGGTGTGCGGGAGAAGATGCGCCCAAGGGAGACGCACCACTGGGTACAGATGCACCAGGCGAGTGGCCGGGCATGCTGCTGGACACAAAGGCCCGAGAGGCCTGTGACCGAGACGGGGTCATGGCCTGGACGGGAGAGAGACGTTGGTGCTCGGGAAACACCGACCTGGACTCGGGAGGACTGGGGAAGGCTGTGACAGTGGGCGTCCATGACACAAGAAGGCGATCCGGAGGGATCCGGGGGGATTACGACGGAAGGTCACGGAACGGGAAGACGTGTTCAAAGAATTGAACGTGACGACTCACATAGACACGTCCCGTGATAGGGTCAAGACACCTATAGCCCTTGTAATGGGGAGCGTAGCCAATAAACACACAAGACACAGATCGCGGGGCAAGCTTATGCGGGGGTTTGACAGTAAGATGAGGAAAACATTGACAACCAAAGGTCCGAAGAAAACCATAATCGGGGGTTTTACCAAAAAGTTTTTGAAATGGAGACATACCCCCAATAATTGGAGTTGGGAGACGATTAATAACATAAACCGCAGTATAGGCGGCGTCTACCCAATAAGTACCGCACATGGACGCCTCAACAAGTAGTGTGCGGGCCGTTTCAATAATATGACGGTGCTTTCGTTCGGCCACACCATTCTGTTCAGGCGTCCCTGGGCAAGACTTACGAAAATAAATACCACACTTCAAAAAGTGAGCAAAAAACGGGCGATTGTCAAATTCTTTCCACCATCGCTTTGGAAATTTTTAATTTTACAATTAAACATATTTTCAACCAAAGTTTGAAAATTGCAAAAATGCGTGAAAACCTCAGACTTATACTTCATTGGATAAATCCATGAAAACCTCGTATAATCATCAACGAAGAGAACATAATATTCATAACCAAGTTGCGATAAAATGGGAGATTTCTAGGCGGGGAAGAAACCACCGGAACAGAGAAGGGGAACGAGGCGGCGGCAGCCTGCGGTGCCGAGGAGAATGGACTGATGAAGACGTAAGGCTGGGTGCTCGGTGGGGGAGCAGGTGCCGAGAAGGAGACAGCACCGCTTACTTCACCATGGGAAAGAGCAGCAGCGAAGACTTCGGTCCCTGAGTTGGAGACGACGGGTGACGTCGGGGTAGAACTCGTAGAGGGAGGAAGATCAGAGGCCATGGTAGGGAAGCACTTACGTGAAAAGAAAGAAAGGAAGGGAGAAAAAAAAAATCTAGGGTTTTTGCCGTGAGGGCTCTGATACCATGAACAACAATTAGGGTGAATAGCTCAACCAATTGGGAGCCCTGGCGCTTATATTTATATAGAACAGTTGTTAACAAAATTACATCTGTATCCCTATATATACTCTATTAGTAATAATGATCAGATAGAGGGAGACCACTCTAATGATCATCAAATTTGGATTAATCAAAATTTGCAATTCAACCAGCTGCGCACCATTTTATTCTATTATATTTTATATTTTGGGTTAATTCCTAGAAAGAATTTTAGGATTATTTACATGCTGTCAATAGGTAAAATCTGTGAAGATAGAGACATGAAATTTATAGTATGCATAGATTTGTAATGCAATAATCGTTATCTTTCCCAATAGAAAAGATGTTTGCATAATGTCTTGTCTCTTCCTAACCATGTTTGTCCTGGTGCCCTTGTTTGCTGCCTGTCTTTCATGCCATAATAAAGTAGCAATAGTAGTTTGATAGATCACCATAGCAGCACCAGTTTTCTTTCTCAAAAGTTAGTTGTAATCATATTGATTCATTTATAATACCCACAATACCCAAACAAGTCCCAACCCCACACCCAAATATAAGGGGAAATCATGCATATTTATCACCTCAAGATTTGGTTTGCCAAATATATCCATTTGCTTTATTACAAGAAAAATGCCAAGATAGACGCGCGCTTTTTTCCCCCCCATAATTATAATGTGTTCAATTGAATTAAACGAAATTGGGATGAATCATGTTGAACTGAATAAATATTAATCTATGAGAAAAAAAGTAAAGTAAATTGTGAAATTGAATAGAATGTAGTTTATAACTATACAATTGAAAATTGTCGACTTAGATTTTATTTTTCTTCCTCAAAAAGACTATAAAAATACACCAACTTTTTATTTAGTTTTTAATAATTTAGCTGTTAAAAAGTACACTACTACTCATATTTTGAGTCTATTTCAAATGGAGTCGCCAAATTGACGTATGTGTCACACCATGATAAATCACTCTCGATATAATATGCCATATACTATATTATTGCACTAAGAAAGGATTCATCTAAATGTTTGACTCATTTAATGTGTGTTCTTTCGATAAAATGAGCATGAATCTACCCTAATTCACTTAACTCAATTATTATAATTGTTTGAAATAATTTGGATCATGGTAATATACATCTTTATTTTTAATTGATCTTTGTGTACTTGGGATGGTGTATGGTTATACCTTGCATCTTGTATTGATATAATATTATGCTTTTTCTATCCCAAATGGTTGAATAAAATTGCTGTTAATTCGTGAAAAAAAAAATAAAAAAATTGACCTTTTTCAACATACGAAACAAACACAAGCAAAATTCGTATGTTGGAAAATTCATGTTATCCATAGCAAAAAGTTTCTATCAAAAAAGAAACAAGCAAATTCAATATTCATCAAGGATTGCTTCTTGTTTATTTGTACTTTCTTTTCTTTTTTTTTTTTTTTTTTTGGGGGCCTCTTATGCCCAATTGGAACTATGGACTTAAAATCATCATGGGTTCCAAAATCTGAAATCATCAAGGCCTCTTAGCCCAGATTAGTGGTGCCCGCACGGAGAACTGAGTTTCCACGTCGGGCCGTCGCGCGCTATGCATGGACTTTAGTAGTTGGGCTGGGTTTCAGCAACAGGTTCCCCCATAAACTTATTAGAGTAGTACTGTATTCCCTTCATTCCATTTAAATATTTACGTTTGATTTTTACACACAAAATAAGAAAATTATTTTTGATCCTTAACTTTCGTAAATGCCCTTGTATATTTGATCTTAATATTAATAGGTGGGGAGGACAAGTGGGTTAATGAGCGATATTTAGGTAGCTTAATTTTAAAAAACCTTTGCATTTTAGGTAATGTAAATATTTATATGGAATGTTCCAAAATAGAAACGTAAGATTTAAATGGAATGGAGGGAGTATTATCCAGCCTAATGTTATGTTTCGCATGCAACTAGTTGATTAATGATTTGTTTATGAGTGTTACAACTCAAACAAAGAAAATATTCTTTTAGATGATTAAATTTATTGAAAAGTTTGTCACTTTTTTACCAAACCGTAAAACTTTTAAATGAGAAGCTCCAATTACCTTCATCTCACAGTTATAATTCAGTGCAATTAGTTATATAAAACGGTCTTAAAACTATTCTATATGAGATAATAAGTAATAATGTTTTTTTTTTTTTTAAATACAAGCTATATTTTAAATAATAAATGTTATTTTTATACTAAATTTGATACATTTAGCCGTTTTTAACAATATAAAATATAGGAAGAATATACTGATGATCTACATAATAATATAGTACTAATAAGCCAAATCTTGGTACTGACAATCAAGAACCACTATCATTTTAATACCGTTTTAGTAATGTATTTTCATTTATACAGTATTATTTTTTATTTAACCAGTACTCACCTAATATATGAGGCGGCGGCTTGATAAGAGAATAATTGTTTTAACAATGAGTATATAAAAGCAAGTGCCCTTACCTGAGCAATTGAAGATCGGCTGCATTTTCGGAGAAGGCGGCGGTCCAAAAATAGTCAATAGAAGACAATACGGGTAAGTATTATCTCTATTAGATGAGTATCTTTGAGATGCTAAAATAAACTTACTTTTTTATGATGCGTAAGTGAGATATGCTAATTAATGTTTCTACACTCTTCTAGCTAGTTCGTTCCAGATAACTCACATGCACAGTGACCACCTGACCTTATTAGTCCTCACTGACTGTAGCCACTTGTAAATCATCATTCAAGCTCTTTTAAATTTTAATTTTAATGGCGATCAACTCTTACACGTCCCACTCTCATCACCCCTTCACTTACCTCTTTCTAATTCTGCTTTCTTCCTTTGTAATTGTATAAAAACACTTCCTTTTTGTTTTTGTATATTTTGCTTCATATCTTTTGATGAATTTCCCAGATTTTTGTTCCTAATAATTGGAAAAATGAACCGTATTATTTCTCAGCTCAGTGGCTTGATTGCAAGAGGAAAGCCTGAGGGTCGTTTTGGTACTATCATCACCTCCAAGGTACTACTAATACTACAACTTAATCCTTACAAACTTTATACGTTAAATTAGCTGACATTCAAGTTTGGATTAATAATTTTCAAAGGACAGATAACTTTGGACTAATTATAATTAGTAATTAGTAATTAGTAATCAGGGGATGAATGTCTTGTTGATGATGCCCACTCAAGTTGATGTTAATCTTCATTCTTATATAAAGTAGGAGGTAAAATGCAATTGTTTTGGTGGATCGTGATGTGCATCATCTTCTTTTTTTAATGCCAAATTATACAATCCTCATCGATTGTATATTGAACTTAATACTGAGTAGTATTTATCAATTTGAGGTTTACCTAATTAGCTACTACTCTAGTATTTAACACAAAATGATAAATTTTAGCTATATGCATTCTATGATTTTCCTATTTTTGGCGAGTTGATTGAGTAAAGTTCGAAACGAGCCTTCATCATCAGCTGCGCTGCTTGTGACAGAAATTGCCAAGATGCCTTTGTCAACTAGACTTTTTTCATGGCATTCTGGCCTGTCTGTTTAATTATTTGGGCTGTTCTGTCTCCAATTTCCTGTTCCTGCCTAAGTTACCCTGACTGTAACTGTCACAATTTGTATGCCATGTTGTTCAAAAATACTACTCATTATGCTGTAATATGCTGTTTCTGGTTTGTAGTTCACTTCAAATTGCCCAAATGACGGTCTCCAGCTTAGTGGCTTTAAGTCCTTGAGAGCGCTCGCTCTCATTGGAGCTGGAGTGACTGGGCTATTGAGTTTCTCATCTGTTGCCTCTGCAGATGAGGCGGAGGATGGCCTGCATAGTCCGAGCTACCCTTGGCCACACAAAGGCATCCTTAGTTCCTATGATCATGCCTCGTAAGTCACTTCTTAGATATTTTTATTTATTACTACTGTTTCAATTGTGTATTAGCCCAAAGAGTTCATCACTTTACTGTCCTTACAGGAGACCATTCAAGTACATGTGCATATGAAGTAAGTATGCACAAGCCTAAGAGATTCAGTTCACTGGAATTTGATGTTGTTTCTATTCCTACTCTTTCGGAAAGATTGTTCTAGTATGCCCACAATAAGTGAACTTATAGCTATTAATGTTATGTAGTGCCTTAAATGTACAAAGTGTACTACTAGATAATTAGGAGTTGGGACCATCAATCCAAACCAGAAAAAAATAGCAAGACAAATCAATGTGTAACTTTCTCCTCTTCGGGTTGAGGAATCTCTTGCTCAGTATATCTTCTTGTTGTTGTTCCCCCTTGAGTAGGATTCGGCGGGGTCACCAAGTTTACCAACAAGTATGTGCATCTTGTCACTCAATGTCACTGATTTCCTTCCGTGATCTAGTTGGTGTGGCCTACACAGAAGATGAAGTGAAGGCTATGGCGGCAGAGATTGAAGTGATCGATGGACCTAATGAGGAGGGAGAGATGTTTACCCGTCCTGGCAAACCAAGTGACCGTTTTCCTCAACCCTATCCAAATGAGCAGGCAGCCCGGTTTGCAAATGGAGGGGCTTATCCTCCAGATCTTAGTCTCATTACCAAGGTCTCTATAATCTTCCCAATGTTCACCTGGACAACTATGGCTGTATTCATTTCTTAGAACTAATTGTTTGTGCTTTCAGGCCCGGCATAATGGTCAAAACTATGTCTTCTCTCTTCTAACTGGCTACCGTGATCCTCCTGCTGGTGTCTCGGTAATATATTCCTACTAGTACTGAATCTATATATTTTGAAGTCACTGTAATGTTATGATATTTTTGCACATTGTTTCATCTGGATTATGGTGCTAGATTCGAGATGGGCTGCATTATAATCCTTACTTCCCTGGTGGGGCAATAGCAATGCCCAAAATGCTCTCTGTTGGTGGTATTGAGTATGAAGACGGTACACCGGCAACAGAATCACAGGTACTTCTTTTAGAACATGATGGGGTCATGTTTTTAGGCCTTATGGGACATGATTTCTTATCGTGAACTTGCACAGATGGCGAAAGATGTTGTCACTTTTTTGACATGGGCTGCAGAGCCTGAGATGGAAGAGCGAAAACTAGTAAGTTGGTTTACATTTCTCAAACCCAGAAACAGAAAAATACCCATATCTGATCTTGTTCATAAAAATCATTGGCTTCATTGTAATGATGAAATTCACAGATGGGATTTAAGTGGATTTTCGTGCTCTCCCTTGCTCTGCTTCAAGCAGCTTACTACCGGCGTCTGAAATGGTCCGTGGTAAAGTCTCGGAAACTCGTCCTCGATGTTGTCAACTGATGTTGTAGAGCGTTCGAAAAAGCTTTAGGTAATGTATTCACAATCAACTACAGTATGTATCGTTTCAGTAATTATTAGTACAAAAAATAGTGCTGTAATTCGTAAATAAGCAAGCTACCTTGCTTTTAAGAGCTTAGATACAAGTATATAAAGATATATATATATACCCCGGTGCTTGGCTATTCATGAATCGTTATTTTCTTTGACGGAAAATTGATAAAAAGGGTTGTAGCTAGGGTATACATTAACTTGTACTAGCAACATGCAAAGTTGAAATACTACGGTAAATCTCAATATAGAGGTATCAACACAAATGCATCTAAACTATACCAAAAAATTGAATCAAAACTATCCGTATAATTACGCCTCTAATGAAAAGAACTCAGATATGTATTTCATTGATGGTGATCAGAATACTTCATCATCTTCATCAGGAAGAGGCACGGACGAAATCGCATTTAATTCAGATTCAATTCTGCAACATTACAAAGAAAACAAATAATCATTAGTGCCTTCCAGTAACTCCAAATTAAAATGCTTTTGTGCAAAAAATCCTTTAAAATTGACTAAAGATTTCGAAGCGAATTTGCTCAAATGAAGTCCTGAAAATAGGCTATATAAAGTATGAAAAAAAAAAAAAAAAAACCTTGGTGGTCGAGAATTTCTATCACTAACCCTTTAGATTGTTATTCATCAAATAACTAAATACTAAAACATGTAATCTGATAAGAAGCACAAAATTTGTTGAGTTTACTCACTTTTGTTGTTCAGCAACATCAATGGTAACTTCTGGAGGCAAAAGAGCTGTTGCTCCAACAAAATTAAGTTTTGGGTCCCTGCAGAGAGGGAACAAAGTGGACAGACAATATGAGAACCATGACAAGCTAAAAGCAACAACAAACAACATATATGCTCCATAATTCTCACCCTGAAAGCTTTCTGGCAAGGTAAAGGAAAGGCTTCTCAAAGTTGTAATTGCTTTTGGCAGAGATTTCATAGTACTGGAGGCTCTTCTTCCTGTGAAATGTCACCTGCTTCGCTTTCACCTGCCTGTTCTTGACATCGACCTTGTTTCCACAGAGAACGATAGGGATGTTATCGCACACCCTAACGCAAATTCACCACATTACATAAGCTACACACACAGGCCAAAAAGAGTCTACAACAGTTGTATACTCAAAACAATGAACAATTCTGCTATGTTCAAAACCTGCAGATGTCTCGGTGCCATGTGGGCACATTCTTGTATGTCAACCGTGCAGTGACATCAAACATTATAATAGCACACTGCCCATGAACACTGCATAAGAAACAGACGTGGATCAAAATCTATGTTTCTTCCTAAGAGGAGTTTTCATACATTGTTATAAATATTTCCTTTGAAATTGGGTTTGTACAAAATCAATAGCAGAACATCAACCAAGCAGCAGCAAGAGAAGTGTTGGAGAACCGAGAACATATCATGTGTTCGACATAGGTTACTTACTAATAACCATCTCGAAGACCTCCGAATTTCTCTTGCCCAGCCGTGTCCCAACAGTTGAATCGAATGTTGCCATAGTTGGTGCAGAAGTCCAAAGGATGAACCTCCACTCCAATGGTGGCTACAGAATTCAATTCACCACAAACGTCAACAACATATACAAATATTACAAATTAAGTCATTGAAACGAAGAACAAAAAGGCACGTAAGAGGATTAAACGAACTTACGTTCATATTTCTTCTCGAATTCACCGGTGAGATGCCTCTTCACAAATGTTGTTTTTCCTAGACAATAAGATACAAAAGATCAAATCCACCATATCTCAAATCAATCCTCAAAGAGCCCAAGATTTAATGTGACAATGGCAAATAAAAGCTTTAAATAAAACAGGAAAACCTCGCCATTTATATTCTATCAAACGATTAACACAATTCAGGAACAATGCTAACACTAACAAGCTACTACTACATCGGCACTGATGATCCCATCTACTTGAACAACAAAATTTAACGTTTAATAACCATACACAATTGTGTTTCTAAACTGTTCTTTTGAACCAGAAACAACAAAAATTACAGAGTAACAAAATTACTTAATTAGGGCAAAGTAAACGTACCAGTGCCGCCATCGCCGACGAGAACGAGCTTGAAGTTTGGGTAATCCACGGCTTTCTGACCTGGTAGCGCCTGTCAATCAAGAAAGAATTGAAAAAAAAGAACAGTGAGATAACTATCAAGATTCATGATCATATCTTTTAATTTCTGGGAGAATATTAATGTCGCAAATCGCAATAGAACGCAAATAATGCAAATATAAACCCTAACCCTAACCCTAATCCTAAGTAGGAGCTAAAATGAGAGGATGAAGATGAGACGCTTACCATTGAAATGTAGCGGGAGAATTTGAAATGCGGAGGAAAGAAGGTGACTGAGTGAGGGATATTTGACGGTAACACGGTCGGGTTATTTATAAAGGTAAAAATGGCGGTGTTATGAAGCTAATATCTCAGCCGTTGGATTTCCAGTCTGCTTTGAAATGAAGCATCAATCTTGGCCGTTGATTTCAATTAACCGCGGTAAAACTACGCCACGTTGGGAATATGGGTCGGGCTGGTCGGCTCTTTGTTCTAATTGGGCCACAAGCCCAACTCGTTTCTTGCCAGACCAAATTGAATGTGTAGAGTGACTTAGCCCAACCCTCTAATTTTGCCAAATTGAGTTGACAGAAGATTGACTTTTTCAAATAGAAATTTTTTTAATACTTTTAATCTACACAGTTAGATTTCAATGAATGTTTCAGGTATCGGATGTGGTTGAAACTAAATAAATTTTAGCGGTGATAATGGAAGAAGTCTTCTAAAATTTGACATAGTGCTACTCGAACACTTTAATTTTGAGAACAGATGAACACTTTCAATTCATCAATAAAATAAATAAATTACAATATGATAGTAGTTACATCATACTTGGAAACACTTTGTAAACTCAAACCAAATAATTTCTAGACACCCTCAAAAACCTCCTCCATTGGGGCTGGTAACATAAAACATAATACTAGTAGTAGTATTGCATTGCATTGCATATAAACTCAAGCAACAACTACTCTAATAATACTCCCTTACACACGCCTTGGAGGAACACGGGTAGGAACAACCTTGACATCATCAATAACCGGACCACACATAGACCCATCAACGGTCATGGTGTAGAATGTGCTCAAGAACCTAATCCTCGTACGAGTTGTCTCGGCTACGAACTCGAGCTTGGCCTTAACAAACCCTCCAGTGCCCTTAGACTGATAGGTCACCTTAGTGGTTGCCTTTCCGGCAAATGCCTCAACTGCCAAAGGCCCAGCACACCCGTTCTTGGCATCACCAACGAGGAAAGTGAGGCGATAGAACCATCCAGGTCTGGTCCTAATGGTTTGAGCTATGGCACTCTCTTTTCCTGCTATGAGCTCGACTGCCCTTTGTCCCTCAGGGACGAAGAAATGGAGGGAATCGATGTACTTGACGGCCTTGAGGGACTCAATCATCCAGCCTGGTAGTGGGGAGTGAGTGTCCTCGACGTTGGGTGGGATTAGGATGCCTGATTTTGAGCTGTGGAATACGTAGGGTCCTTCGCCGAAGTCTCCATTCTTCACCATGTTGGCTGCCAAAATTATTGAGAACATACATTATTAGCTTAGCCATTATGGTAACATGATTACCATTTGGTTATGCATGTGCCTACAAATGAACACTTTACTCATCTTGTCATGCATGTAACATGAGTAAGATTTTTTATTTTATTTTTTTAGATTTGTAATCGAGCCACATTGTTAGTGAACACTAGAGGTCACATGCATTGTTAAATTATATAATTTTGTGAAATTGGTAACCTGAAAAACTTTACTAGCTAAATTAGCTGATATATTCTCTTTATCAATGCATATGCACAAGGATAATAATTTAGTTTAAAGCAAGGTGCTAAAAACATACCACGAGTAAGCCTTGGTTTGTCCAAAATGGTAAGAGCAACGGTATCAACGATGGGGCCACAAGTAGGGTCATCAGTGGAGACCTCCTCAGGGTTGTGGAGGTGGATGTCGATCACATTGGACACAGCTTCGAATCCCCAAGCATAAGAATCGAACCCGAGATTACTGTACATGGTTTGGAGAGGCAAGATCGCGTTATGAACCCTACCAGAGTTAGGGGTGACAGTGACATTGAGCCTCTCCTCTTGGGAGCAAGTCCTTGAGAAACTAAAGGTGAGGGCGTAGAACTTGCCCTTTTGAGCCTCCACGGATTGCTTAATGGATGCACCGGTGCCGAGCCGAGCAGCACCTTTGCCCTCAGGAACAACCAAGACCATGTCCCCTTGCTTTGTGCCTGCTTTTATGTACTCCACAGGACCTGAGATCACCCAACTGGGAATGGCGTTCTTGCCTTCCAATTTGGTTCCGCTCAACTTGGCTGGGCTTGGCTCTTGCTCAAAGTCTCCATTCGGGATCAAAGCTGAAAATTAAATGGTTGTGAACTAAATGAGCAAAACTGAACCGAACTAAATGTGCAGAACTCATCTGAATTGACGAAATAAAAACCGCCCTTACAAGTTATACTCTTGGTTTACCTTTGATGAACATATTCAGTTTCTATTTTCATGTCTTGCTAATAACAAGATTATTACATGGTTCGGGACCAATGTTCCATTTCTCACATAATTATGGAATTAATTCCAAATCACCCACAAAAGATATGATAAATATCTCATGATGTGAGAGAAGAGACCAATGGTCTGGGATAATACAATAATTTCTCGTCAAATTAATCATCAAAATCATAACTAAGGACACGTGTAGATTGATGTTATTGGGGAAAAGACCATTGGAATGAAACATGCAAACATAAATGAAAATGTGTGAGAATGTGAGGGGAGAAGATTCCTAATTGGTTTCTTTCGTGTACGAGATCTTAAAAGATACTACAACCGACCATGTGAGGAAGCATGTGAGTTAAAAGCAAAGCATTATTATTATTCTGCCAAATCTCAAAATTAAAAATCTCTGACACCTTCAAACAACAGAACATGACTTACATTAAAAGTCACAGCTAATTAATTAAGATCTAACATTATCAATATCACCCCATCTCTTCTTATCTCAACAATAATGCTTGCCAAGATTAACAATAATATGCTAGCTAGTAGCTAGTACTACTACAGTTTAATAACTTTATGTACGAGATTAGATCAACTAATTTATGGGCCAAATTAAATTCATCTACTCTACATTTTTTTCTATATATATTTATTTTCGAGATGTGGGAGCGATAAACCTGTAATAATATTAGTAAACAGATAGTTAAATTGAAATTTATTACTCAGATTTGAATTCTGATCACTAAAACCACAAATCAAATTGCTCGCGGTTGCAATAATATGAGGTTATGATAGGAGTCTAGTAATTTGTATCTTTGGTTTTTTGTTTTATACAAGTTATAACTTATTAGGATTGAGATTAAGTACATGCTACCCTTTCTAGATGACCTTGCTTGCTGCAAAATGTGTATTATTACTAATTATCAACGTTGCTTGTGATATCGATCTTTTTTTACATAATGAAAGCTATAGCTAATATATGTCCTTAGATAAGTTCATATTTGTTCAACCTCTTATTGCATTTTTTTTTTTTTTCCTAGCTCATCTAAATATAAAATCGTACAAGCCCATCATATGTGTCATGAAAGGACGTGGTCATCTTCGATAAGGAAGCTTCACTATTCATAATCGATTCAAGATGACTTAACTACTACTAATAAACTTTGAGAGTCACGAGATACTCTTATAGTTAGTAATATTATTCGACTGAAAGTTCAACAACTCTTATACCAATAAATTTATCTTCATGATCTGTTTTTTATAGGAATAAACTCTACAACATAAAGTTTTGATACCATGTAAAAAAACAGATTAAACCAAAAACTTAAGTTGATGGTTATATTGAAGGCTCACTCAATTTTATATTCCTATCAAGATTATGAGTACTTACTAAGTCCAAATAATGGACATCATTTTTCACACATAGGTACTAATTTATTGTGAAGTTACCTCGATTATGAATTGATATACATATACATACAATTTCTGATTATATGAATTATCAGCAATGACTTAATGAGATTAAGTTGAGTAAGTAGTTAAGTATGATCAAAATGACAAGAATAATACTGAAATCAACATATATATTGGTATTTACAATGCAAACATACATGCAAAATAAAAAAGAAAAAAAGAGTTGAAAATGCACCTCCAATTGAAAGATTGAAGCTGGAAGCCAAAACCAAGAGCAAAATCCCTGCTAGCTTCAACATTGTGTAGAGAGAGAAAGAGATGGGGGTGGGGGTGGAGAGAGAGAGAGAGAGAGAGAGAGAGAGAGAGAGAGAGAGAGAGATGGAGATGTGAAGACACAGTTGAGAGTGTGAGAGAAATGAGAGGGGTGGCATGGGAGTTTTATGTGTTTCCACCTACAATTAAGGGCTTAGTTTTCGTGATAATTACAATGCAATGCCATTGCTGGACTGTCAAGTGAAAGTAATGAAGTGGCAGTATTCTCATGAAATTATTGGATTTTAATTATTTAACTAAGGTGCTAATTTGTGTAGTTTAATCTTAAAATCAGATTTGACAGTTACTGCTGGTTCAATGTTAGGCAAACTGCCAAGGATATCTTTACACTAATCGAGGTTAAGTCCTAAGGATTTGCATAAAAACAACAATACATCCATTCTTATTTATTCGCATTAATTCGTTTATATTATTTATCTCAGTTACAAATACAAAAAGAGGACCACATCATTACATTATTTTGGTATGTACCCTGGTCCTTCTTTGCGAATACAAGAGTGGATTAGTAGGGTGTTCGTGTGTTCATATCAATTTATCAGTTTATTCTAGCTAATCTAATTAAGTTCGGCTCAAATTGGATTATTCATTTCAATGAAATATCTCACATAATTTAGTATCAATTAGATTCAGCTTAACTATATCCAATTCACTTCAATTCAATTTAGTTTAACTCGTTTGAGTTTATATGAACTTAACAACACACCACTCAAAGTAGTCAAGGGGTTTTTGAAGAGCAACATCACAAGATATTGACTTGAACAAGGTCATTAATCCCTTAACTTTGTTCTCCTTTGAATTAATTATTGTTCCACGTCAATTTTTTTTAAATTATTAACCATATCATCATATATTTACAATATTTATATTCTTTTTTTATGCAATATTATCGTAAAAATAAAATTAATCACAATGTACATGTATCTATTAACATAAAATCTCACAATTGCTTTTTTTTTTTTTTTAGTGGTTAAGATTGATAGTGATAAATTAGGAAAAGAAGTATGGTATCTTAACAGACATGTAAAAGAAAAAAAATAAAAAAAAAATGCTTTCCTAGTTTATTATTCTATGTTACTCATTTTCAAAGGCCTATTAATTAAATTTATTGTTTGTCCCTAATTGGTATATGTATGTACAGTAAATATTGCTTAGAATTGATGCCACAATATAAGGGGGTGGGTATTGACAAAATGTTGGAAAGTATGATCACACGGCATAGTATGGATCAGTGCTCGAGGAGAGAGAGAGAGAGAGAGAGAGAGACGTGTAGTAGCGCCAGAGTTATTGAAATTCAGGCTGTGTCGAATCGACACTCGACACTGGGTCTGGGACAACCCAATTCAAACCCACCACATGTATGTATGGATTTTCCTTATCCTCTGCTCCTTCTTCTTCTTCTTCCTGCCAATTTGAGGATATATTCGTCTTAAATAAATAAGATCTACTCTTGTATCAACATTGGTTATATACTACCTATATAGTTTGAATCCTTTAAATGATGCTTCTATTATTCTATATTTAGCACAGTGTAGTCCAATTCAGATCAGTTCATCTTCGCAACTTATTTTGTCTCTCAGATATAACTATTCATTCAATAAGTTTCGTTGTTCAGTTTTAATCTGACTAGTATAACTTAGCTCATCATACTTCAGTTAAAATATCTATATTCTAGTATAATTCAAGCTAGAATTTGTTTAAAGGGGAGTTCTTACATACATGACCATTATTAAAAAAATTCTTAGGACTATCTTAGCATGTGTTTATTTTAACTTATCTATTTTGCATTCAGAAGTTTAGTCAATCTATTTTAGTTCACTTCAACTTACTTTTTCTCTATCCTAGTATATTACTATGCTTAGGGCTGGCCACAAGCCAAGCCGCTCGCGAACATTTCGGGATCGGTTCGACTATAACTCGGCTCAGGCTCGATTTGATTAGTAAACGAGCCGAACTCAAGCTCGAACTCGCGGCTCGAACTTTAAACGAGCCGAGCTCGAGCTCAACAGTACTCAGCTCGTCGACTTGCAAGCCTAAACAAACCTTAAGATAATACTATGTCATATAGTTATCTTCAAACAAAAGTTACATAATGTTTAACATGTTATTTTTGAAATATTGTTTTAACCAATATGCTGTGGAAGGTTAGTGTAAAAATTATATGTCTAAACGAACTCGAGCTCGAACTTTGTAATTAGCATTCGAGTCGAACTCAAGCCCAATTTTAGAGTTCGACTCGAACTCGAGCCCGAGTATTTTTAAACGAACCGAGCTGAGCTTGCTTGATGTTCGGCTCGTTTCGGCTCGTGGCCAGCCCTAATATGCTATTCATACAATTCAGTTCTTTTCTATTATATGCAAAATAATTATATTCACTTCAACCTGTATGTTTCAGTTTAAACTTTAAATGAATGCACACCGAAATTCAAACAAATCTCTATCCAATTAACCCATATACTCGGTATGAATCAAAAATTGGGTTCATCAATGACACTCACTTATACACCAATTTTTCAAATTAAATAGCTTAATTTCAACTTTTTGATTGTTTCCAAGGCCATCAAAATTGATAATCTCACATTTGATTTGAGTAGACCAAATTAGTTGAATCCATATTAAACACCCACCGAAAAGATCTCAGACCATGCACATGCATGAGGCACATGGAACTTAAGATTTGCAGAAAATGTTTTCTTTCCCATACATGAAACATCCAAGAAAGAACCCTACAAATTCCAAAAGATCCACCATAAATCAATCAAGGAATTCCCAAATAATTCCGCTTTAATTAAGTAACTAACAAAATTACTCCACTCCATTGAATTGAATTGAAAAGAAAAGACACGAATTTGGGTCAACAGATTGTAACACAAAACAAAATCAGGTGTTATCTATCTTTTCAACGAACTAAAATTAAGATTAAAGGATGATAATTAATTGAATTAGGCATCCCATGTGGGTTACAGAGTCTCTTTGGATCATGCTTTGTATGCAAATTAAAACATGAAAATATTGATTGATGATATATGATACTTGTATTGATATGCATGGCACAATACAGTTGCATGCATGTTACGTATTATTATTGAAGACGTCAAAAACGATGCCGGTTTGGGATTTTAAAATTAGTATTATTAATTTTTTGGTCGGCAATAATACCATAGTTTTTATGACATTGACATGTGCATTATTATGTATGTGGTAGCCTACAAATTTTGCCTGTCTTCTTCGAAACAAACTCAATCTATTTTTATATTTAATAATTCTTAGATGTCCAAATTGTTAAGTCTAGCTATAAGATCATTATTATTGCAGATAAGTTGCTATTTTGTCTAGTTATTTTATGCTTTTTCATTTAATGTGAAGTAAGAATTAAGTTGATTACTACTGTTGAAATTGGGTTAGGTATATCTGTAATTGGAAACACATAAGAATTGTATCAACATTTTGAAAGACAAATGAGTGCTTGGTAGATTAAATTAGCATGCTTTAAAGATAAGCAAAATAAACTAAGTAATAAACCAGAGATGAAGGTACATATGCTAGTTATTTGGTGCATTTTGCCCTTTTGTGGAGTACGTGATCTATTTATACCCACAATACAAAATTGTCATTGGTTTAGTTTTCTACAATATTTAAAAGTTTCAAAATTCAAAATCCACCCTTTGAGAAAATCTACTTGCATTGGATCATTTTATAAAGTAGTGTTTTAGCCAACCGACCAAATGTTTGGCATCTCTAATTTGTCAAGAGCACTTGATTAAGGGGCCGTTCAGGTTGGTTGTCAACTATCAATTTTTTTATTTTCTTAAATTTTTAATTCTTTGTAAAAATTTCAAATTGAAATCTATTTTTTTATAAAAACAAAAAAACAAAAAAACCTTATAGTTGTTTGGTTTATTTTTTCATGATTGATAACCAAAAATTGATAAATAAATAAATAATTTTCAAAAAAATAATAAAAAAAACTTAAAATTAAAAACTAAAAACCATCCCAACATACCATTTGGATACTTCTACCTCCATATATAAATAAATCATCTTAACTTATTATTTTTTGGCTTGTTTTATATTCATCTTAGCATTTTTATTTTAGGTCGCTTATTTGTTCAGAATTGACCCAAATACCCTTATTCGACACTCTCTCAGTCTCTCTCCTCCCCTTTTAGAAGAGGAGAAAAAATAGACGGGTATCATTCTCCAAATATTTTTCTCTTAAGCTCTGTGAAAGTAAATGTTAATATGCTTTAGATATGGATGGTAGTAGGACTGAAGGTTACTAACCTTCAATTAGGCCTGACAATTTAGGTTAGCAGGTCGGGTTCGGGTTGAATTTCAGGTCAATTTCGGGTTAATGGTTAAACACGTCAAAAATGATTTGAAATGATAGAAAATCACTTTTCATACCAAAATTGAAAAACAGGTCAAGTTCGGGTCAACCTCGGGTTGAGTTCGGGTTTCTCTCAATGACTTCAGTTCAGGTTCGGCTCGGATTTTCGGGTCGGGTCAAGTATTGCCAGGCCTACTTTCAATATGCAATCGAGTCTTCCGAACCAATTTGGTTACGTTCCAAGGAAAGGATGGCCATGGAGTCTTCAACCACAAGTTGGTCTAGCTCAAATTAAAACAGTGGGTGCCCATTTTTGGGCCTTCGTATGCTGATCTGGTGGCTGGCTGAGCACAACTTTTAAAGCCACGCTAGTATGGGCTTTATCAAAAAACAACTTTGGTACTCACTTCTTGGTTTGGGTCTGTCTTTGTAACCCAAATACTCCTATGAGATGTTATGGCTTTTCTCTCGAGCACTCGCAAAAGAGAACACTGCTGTAATAGTAACATTTCGAATATCCGCATTTCGAATAAAAATCAGATCGGAATCGGTACTGATCATCGAATTAGGATTATTTTGCTCACCCCTATTTAAAATATAGCTGAACAAAAAAAAAAAAAAAAAAAAAAAAGTGATGTTAATGCTAACGTCTTATGAAACGTGGCAAGCAATTGATAATCTTTTCACAAGTCACAAAAAGGGTAAAATATATGGTGCTTTTGAGTCTGAAAATAGTAGGTGTACACGACCCAATTTATTTAATTAATTTAGTCCAAACCTACTTCTTTATTAATATAGCCCAATTAATTATAAGGGCAATCATGAACGGATGCACCTTTAATTTTTACTCTCTTCCTTTAACCATTGCACAAAAAGGCTATGGTTGTTCAATTAGAACTAGAGGAACTTCGACTTTCAAAAGGCAAGCTTGCCAATTTGGAGGGATGATTTTCTTAGGGTGCCAAAAATAATTCTTCTTGGGCTGGACAACCAAATTGGGCTTCTCATCGGTACAAATATTTTTTGGGCTGAAAAGGCGTTTTGGGCTTCTCCTCGTGCCAAGTATAAGTATCAGGGCTATCCCAAGTCAAAAACAAGCGAGTATAAACCTTTCTTAAAAAACGGTGGGAGTATTAGACTATATGTGACTAATGTGGCTGAAATGTCAAATGGATATTAAAAAAATACCCCTATTGCCACATTGGTATTTAAAAAAACTCCGATGACATTAGGGTATTTAAAATAACCGATTTGCGCACTTTAGTCCAAAAGCTGAAATTCCGGCGAAAATTTCCGACGATGCGTACTTTTTAAATATGTTTTTTCTATTTTCTTCAATTTTGTCCGCTATAAAAT